>CAUYON010206347.1:0-27642 GCA_963573935.1 Arctocebus calabarensis | reverse complement strand
CAATTCCATAAGATGGCTTGTGAGTTTATTGATTCGCTCTCTCTGTTTTTCGAATATAGCCTTCTAGAGGATAAATTTTCCTCTCAGGACTGCTTTGCTGTATTCCACAGGTTTTGGTAGCTCGTGTCTTCATTGTTGTTTTACTCATGAAAGGTAATGATTTCCTTATTTTTTCTTTCTGCACCCAACTGTCATTATTTGAACAATAATTTTTAATTACATTAAGTACATTATTTGAACAATAATTTTTAATTCAACTTGTTAAGATGTTGTTTAGGGTATTGCATCCTCATTTATAAGTGAAATATGTTTGTAATTTCCCTTTATAACAATATATTTTTTCCAATTTTAATATCAGATAAAAAAAAGTCACAGAATTCAAATTTAATCCTTATCTGGCTTCAAATTCTTTAGTTTTTCCAGTATATAATTATACATACGCATTTTTCCCTTTTAGAAAGTTGAGTTCTTCTTTTCCCCTGAAGTAAATCAAAGAATTATTGTACCTTTTCTGAAAGTGAATATGATATTTGAAAAATTAGAAACATTTTTCCAACTTTAGCACTGTCATTTGGAATTTTTTTTACTTTTTGAGACAGAGTGTCACTCAGTTGGCCTGGGTAGAGTGCCATGATATTATAGCTCACAGCAACCTCAAACTTAGGCTTGACCAATCCTCTTGCCTCTTGCCTCAGCCTCCCAAGACTGAGACTACAGCTGAGACTACGAGCACCCACCACAATGCCCTCTTGGCTAGTTTTTCTATTTTTAGCAGAGGTGGAGTCTCACTCTTGTTCAGGCTGGTCTCTAACTCCTGAGCTCAACCAATCCACCCACCTCAACCTCCTAGAATGCTAGGATTACAGGCATGAGCCACTGCTCACAACCATCATTTGAGCTTTTCTTGTCAAAGCAGATCTTTGAGCCTTGTATGGGCTACCTCGTTATATCCAACACAATAAGCAAGTGGATACACAAAGGCATACACCACACAGTGTCGGCACAACAGTGATTTGTTCACTTCACTTGTATTTGAATTTTCCTTTTGCTAGGACTGCTGTACACTCTGCTTCGTACAGACTTTCACAGAAAATGGACAGACGAGTGCACCTGACTGCATCCTTTCCCCAGTGAGGGCACACAGTAGGGATATTCATTCATTACACTTTCCAGGCTTTCTCGGGTGCACAGAAGCAGAGTCCAGGATTAGACTTTGCCTTTCAGGCTCATGTGGTGAATGTAACTGTCTCAGCTACAATTTTCCTGCCTGACATAAGGGCTGTCCAAGCCTCCAGCAATCTGTTTTGCACACTTATCCCTTCAACTCTTCTAACTTACTTACAGGGTGCATTTTACTCGTAACATGAAGTACATAATATGATACAGTTTTCCCAATTCAACAGTCTTCAGGATAAAAATACAAGAGCCGTAACAAAAACATCCAGGATCATGATCAAGCCAGTGACAAGAGAATTGGAAACACATTAATTCAAAACAAGGAAAAACAAAAGGTGTCTAATCCAGAGAATGAAAGATAGAAGACATTTCTGCCTTATTCTGGATGTGGATTTAGAATAGACATTAGATCCTTGTGTCTCAAATGCTCCTAAAGATAAAAATTTTATGGTGAACTATATCCTGTAAGTCAGGAAAATGGCCAGAAATTAGTGTCACCTGGTACTTTACTGCTCTGTGAGAAGAAAAAGATATACAGGTTACTATTCTAAATTTAACTCAGAAATTTGTTTCTCAATGTTGGGACCATGTTTTCATTTTGAAGTAGTACACCCAAGTGAAGATGAAACAATTTTCATAAAGAAATAAGATGAGCTCCAAATTTTCACTACAACTTTAGTGATTAAAATATAATAATAATGATTTATGTTAATTAAATATGCTTCATTTAAAAAACCTATTGTATGGTTTCATATACACTTGCAGAATAGTATTTATAACATTAGCATGTTAGATTCTACAGATGGTTTTTCTTTTTAGTAAAATATGTTTTGGTTCTAGAATCTTTTGAGAACAAAGCATTTAAGAAAGGAGAAAGTCTGGGAAATAAATGTGAGTTTAAATATTCACAACAGCTACTCAATGTCCATGGATTATAATTACTTTATGTTTTAATTTAGTTTTGTTTATTGAACTTAAATTTCATGCCACCTACCGTATTTGGTGCTGAATTAAAATCACTATTTTGGTGAGTTAAAGGAGTTAATAGCAATTTGAACTATTTAAATGGCAATTCACCATGTTACAAACCTACATTCAATGTAATCCTTGCCCTTGTGGGCATCAGTCTGATAAGGAAGACAGACTCATAAATAAATATGTGCATGTGACATAAAGTGAATAATTAGAGGGCATTTTTAATGGTAGGTTAGATTTTTCAAAAAGTCAGAGTGGTATGGCTGGTAAAGTAACAGATGAAGTAGGTTGCAATGAATTAGAACATTCAATAGGAGTGATGGAAGTGAAAACAGGAAACTCAATATATCATTTTTAAAAGTTTGGCTATGAAGCTGAGTGCATCAATTGTATGTGGGTGTGGTTCTGGATTTACTTGTCTGTTTCTGTTTAAAGGAAGAGGGATGTTTCTGGGCTAAGGGCAAGGCGTCAGGAGAACGATTATGAGAAGGACCCTGCAGAGGCTGGACAGGAAGGTTTCTGGTCCTGAGCACTTATTTGTCTCATACAATTCTCAGTACTGTGCATATGACTTAAGTAGGAGGCACAGGACAAATGTTCTTTGAACTGAAATAAAAACAATGCTAGATTTTTCTATCTAATTTTTGACAGCGCCTTGTTCTCTAGAAAACACAGCTGATGAGAGCCAATTCTGAGGAAAAGTTCTGAAATTTCACTTTTAAATGCTTTAAGTAAATAATATTATGGGAAAAGGAAAGAAGAGGAAATGGATATGGTAGAACCTCTGTAGGTTGACCACTCAAGGGACTGTAACAAAAACTGTTCAACATAAGGTGGTCAACATAAGGAACCAGACCTTGCCACTTATAAGTACGTGTGGAACATGTCTGGTCTTTGAAAATTAGGTGGTCAGTGTAGGGAGGTGGTCAGCTATGGAGGTTCTACTGTATTTAGAAAGACTTTGAACAGAGCCAACCTCAGTAAAAGAACAATTTTTTTTTTTTACCTTTCTAGGGTAGAAGCAGAAAAGAGAGCT
Organism: Arctocebus calabarensis; assembly: GCA_963573935.1. Lineage (NCBI taxonomy): Eukaryota > Metazoa > Chordata > Mammalia > Primates > Lorisidae > Arctocebus > Arctocebus calabarensis. The sequence continues at coordinate 24,455 of CAUYON010206347.1, read as the reverse complement.
GACTGTACATAGAAAAAATGAGACATGCATGTGAAGTATTAATGAATGAAAACGTGGATAAGAAAAGATACTGCAGGTGAAAAAAATCATGAAAATTAGAGATTTTTTTTTTTTCTGAGACAGAGTCTCAAGCTGTCATCCTGGGATAGAGTGCCATTAAGTCATGGCTCACAACTCTTGGGCTTAAGTGATTCTCTTGCCTCAGCCTCTCAAGTAGCTGGGACCACAGGCACCCACTGCAATACCTGGCTATTTTTTGTTGCATTTGTTATTGTTGTTTAGCTGGCCTGGGCCAGGTTTGAACCTTCCAGCCTCAATGTATGTGACTGATGCCGTAGTTACTATGTTATGGGCGCCAAGCAGAGAGATGCTTTTTGAAGCCCAGCGCTAAGTCAGCAAGAAAGTCCCTCTTGACAGAAAGAATGTTCTTATTAATTGCTGGATGGAATCCAATGGCTGTCCCTTTATCTGACAGAAAGCTAATCTATGTAATATGTGAAAGGAGAATTAGCAAACGGTTGCAGTCCTCTGTGCTGTGCTGACAGGAAAATCTAGAAAGAGATCCATAGTCTGAATGAGTTTCAGAGTCACAAAATCCAACTTTCTACATGACTAGTCAGAGAGACAGACAAAGAATCAGTTTTAGTCCATTTTGTGTTATAGATTGGGTAATTTATAAAGAAAAGAGATTTATTCCCTACAGCCTAGAGGCTGGGAAGTCCAATATCAGCTTAAGCAACATACCAATATATTTAAGCATGGACTCAAACTCAGATTGATCTAAGTTCAAATTCTGACAATAGCTACTACCAACCACAAGAGTTTAGAAGAGTGACTTCACCTTTCTGAGTTCCAGTTTTACCAAATGTACAAAGAAGATAATAATGCCCGTCGGTAGCTTTGCTGTACTACAAATAACATAGGTCAAATTTTTAGCACTGTACTTGGCTCAGGGAAACCATTTAATACATAATGATAATACATAATTATTAAATACATAATATATGAGTCATTATTTTTTCAATTTTTGTAGAAAGCTAAAGCTAAAGTTCCCAAAATATTGTCTCAGTGCAAGGTCAAAGTTCCTGATGTGATGGCTCATGGTGGGCAACCTACTCATATCAGAGTCAGTGCACCTTCCCCTGCTTAAGAGCACACTGAAGGTGGGTCGATACCCTTAGCACCAATACTGCCTTGTCATAAGATTCTACTTAAACAATCAATAGACAAATAGGAAGACTTTAATGATTTAGCATATTATTAGCATAATGCAGTGACTGCTTGCAAGGCGACTTTGAATAATAGTTGGAAATTTGAAGCAGCTGGGTTTTTTTTAAAGGCCACTCAGCTTTTTGGCAACTATTCATTGACAGCATGTTACTTTTGCTTTCTTTGTCAAGCTCAGAAAAATAGGAAGCACAAAATCAATTTGGACAGGGGGTGGTAAAGGAGAGAGCTGGTGGAGAAGCAGACGATGTCTAGCAATAAGGTCTGATCTACGTTGAGTAACAAGAGATCACTTTGTATTCTGCCTGGGCTTCCCTCTGGGGAAGTGTCCAGCACTTTTGGACACACAAAGAAATCCTTCTGTACGTGTGGGGTGGGGTTTCTGGCTTTCTCCCCACGACTTGGCCTTTTCTTTTCTTTTCTTCTCTTTTCTTTTCTACTTTTCTTGTCTTTGTTCTACTGCTCTCTGCTGTGGGATAGAGAGCAGTAGAGCAAATGGGGAACAAGAAAACTAAAACATGGGTGTATTTCCATGGGTGTAATGAATTAGCTATGTCACCTTGGTAAAATAGAGTCTGTCTCTCCATCTATGGGAATACTGAAGAAGGTGGGAGAACATCACACTCAAATTCCAAGCAAGGAAGGCCCTATGGGAAAATAGCAATGGTAACCCAGAGAGGCTGGCTTGGGTCCTGGCCCATGGGAGCCCCCATGCCCGACCTAAAGACTTTCAAATTCCATTCCCAAAAGTGAAGTTCCAAGACAGGCCATATCTGTTGGCTGCCAAGTGAAGATCTCTGGATCAGACAGTATGGAAGGTCTTTTCTAGTTTTATGATTTGGGCCACCCTGACGCCAGAGTGGCACCAAAGGATGTTAAAGGATGTGATAGTGGGGCGACTTGCCAAATAACGTTTAGCTACACATTGTAAAAAAAGCTGTAAATGTGCAAAAAACTAAACTCGCTTTAGTTATACTAATTCTACGACAAAAGCTAAATGAATTCCAGTTTAATTAGAATTAAAGCGAGGAGTAATAGAGAGCTTTTCAAGAATTTTTAAACATACAAAAAAAGTAGCACTTTGAGAAAAATTTCTGTGAGATAAGACCAGCCTCTAGAATCATTCATCATCTTTGGTGTGACTGGATATACACCCAACAGACGGAGCTTCCCTTAATGGCCACTCAGCAGGGACTCAATCTTTCTATCTCTATTAAAAAGAAGTTTTTTATTTATAGAGTGGCTAAAAGTGTCCATTGTTGCTTTATTCTGCATTTTGAAATAATGAAGAAACACAGATGTGGTGCTTCCCAAACTCTTCAGCCCAAGTAGTACTTTATTGATCCCAGGTTAATCAGATAAGGACCTAGAAGACAATGACCCAAATTATCACCTGATTGGATGAGCTGCTCAACAAGTAAATATTGAAAAAGCTCACAAACTTTAAAGCTATGGTCCTCAGTCCCTGAGACCTGGCCGCAAACTGGTACTGGTCCTGCCACACAGCCTCATCATGGCTTTTCCCCTCCACCCCACTCTGTCTGTGAAAAAATTGCCTTCCATGAAACCCATCCCTGGTGCTGAAAGGTTGGGGACTGGTGGTTAATGCTGAAAGGTGTCCATACAGACACCCATCTGTATGAAGGGTGTCCATACAGATGGTCAATTCCATAGAACCTCAAAACCAAAGTAGGAATTTTTTTAAAATGTTTTGTTTTGAAAGAATTACAGATTCATAGAAAATTACAAAGGTGGTGCGGAGAGGGCCTGTGTGCTCTTAGAGGATAGTATCAAAACTGGAAAATGGACGTTGGTGTAAAGTATGTGCTTAGTCCCTTTGCAAGGGAGGGGAGAGGGAAGGTTGGGTGGCGGGAGAGTAATTGGTGGGGCCACATCTACGGTGCATCTTAGAAGAGTACAGGTGAAACTTACTAAATGCAGAATACAAATGTCTTCATAGAATAACTAAGAAAATGCCATGAAGGCTATGTTAAATAGTTCGATGAAAATATTTCAGAGTGTATATGAAACCAGCACATTTTACCCCATGATTGCACTAATGTACACAGCTATGATTTAATAATAAAAAAAAAAGTATGTGCTTAGTTCTGTGTCATCATGTTTAGATCCTGGTACCACAATAGCCATGTGCAACTCCACCCATACCAAGTTCCCCCCTGTGGCTCGGTTTGTAGTCACATTCCTGCCCCCCTCCCCATCACCCAGGAGCCCTTGCTTTCATGTGTTTCTCATCTTTGTAATTTCGTGAGAATGTTATATAAGTGAAATTATAGAATCTGTATGTGGCTTCTTATTTTGGATTTTTTTTTAAGTTGGCATAATGTTCTTGAGATTTATCCAAGCTGTCTCATTCCTTTTTATTTTTGTCTATTCTTTTCTATTGCTGAGTAGTACTACATATCCCCTGGTGTAGTTCCTTTAACTATTTACCTGTTGCAGAACATTTTCTTTTTTTTCCAATCTGGGCTATTTCAAATAAAGAATGGTATAAACAACTATATGTGGGTTTTTGTGGGAACATAAATCTTTATTTCGCTTTGATAAATGTCCCAAAATATAATTATTGGGTCATATGTTAAGTGCATGTTTAGTTTTTATAAGAATTTGTCAGAACAAATTTTTCTTTTTGTGTGTGTACAAGAAATTTTGCATTTCTGCATTTTATTGTATTTTATTTCATTACAGATTAATATGAGGGTACAAATGTTTAGGTTACATTATTTTTGTTTCTAAGATGAAGTTCAAGTTGTAGTTGAGCCCTTCACCCGGGGGTATGCTGTACTCTTAACATTTTTCAAAGTGGCACTACCATTTTATATTCTCAACAGCAGTATGTGAGAGATCCAGTTTCTTGACAGGCATTTGGTATTATGCTACTTTAAAATTTTAGTTGTTCTAACAAATAGGTAGTAATGCCTCACTGCGGTCTTAATTTGCATTTCTCTAATACAAAATGCCTTTTCCTGTGCTTATGCTCTCTTTATATATCTTCTTCAGTGAAATTTCTCTTCGTGTTATTTACCTATTTTCTGATTGGATTGCTTTCTTGTTTGTTTGTTTTTTACTATTGAGTTTTGAGAGGTTTTTTTATAGTCTTGATAACAGATTTGTGGTTTGCAAATATTTTCTCACTGTCCATAGCTTGTATTTTCATCATCTTAACAGGATTTTTTCAGAACAAAAGTTAATTTTGATGAAATCAAATTTGTAATTATAATTTTTTTACTTTTGTTAATTATGTCTGAGGCCCCTGTAGTTTTGGGCCAGGGCCAGGTTTGAGCCTGCCACCTCCAGTACATGGGGCTGGTACCCTACTTCTTTGAGCCACAGGCACCACCCTGAAAGAGCAGGATTTTTACCGAGGCCTATTCGTGTTTCTGGGTGGCTAGTCTCTTTAGTATTCAGTTTGGGATATATGAAGCAAATAGAAAATGCAGGAAATTCACCTCCATGTTGCTCCTCAGGTCCTGATGCCCCTAGTCGGTCTTCCATCTCTTCGTCTTTCTTATTGCAGTGTTCTACATACAGCCCAGGGTCTTCAGTTGCACTTATAGGCAGGGATATGGAAAAGCATTTCTATTCCATCTTTCCAAACACAAATGCCCCCCTGTCCCCCACCACCATCATCAATCAGACTTTTCACATTTTTGTGTTTAGTTTAGATTTTTCACATTCATGGCTTTTAAAGCAGAAATTCAGGCATTTAGGGTAATTTAGGGAGCTGTGTTAGAAAATTAATGTGTTTCTTTTGGGGTCAAAACTATACCAAACGATAACTTACAGACCCAAAATAAATTGCTTTCATAAATAACAATATTTATTTTGATCAGATAATATACTCTAAACTAAATAAACTTATTTTCATTTTTGAGTAGCACAAGGAAAGTATAATAACTTTCTTACAAAAGGCAGTTTTTCCTTGCGCTTACAGCTACCACGTGATTCGATGCTTCATAGGAGGCAGGACATCTATCTCACCTGATTTTCAATACTGGTGTCCTAGTGGAAAGGCATTTACATTTTTGCTTTCCTGAATTTTTAATTGAAAAGGGAGATTGAAATCTAAATTAATGTTTTGGCAAAACATTGTATATTGTGTATAAATTATAGTAAGCATATCTGTGCATTTGTTGTTAGGCAGTTGAGTATCATTTAGATCACGATGGAACTGCGAAGTTGACAATGTGATTTTCTACTTAACTCTGTGTTAACTTCACCCTCCCAGATGCTGCTCTGCAGAATGAGCTGGTTCTAGAGCACACACAACATTTTGAAAGGCTTTGAATCCAGACGTGACTTTTCATTTTTAATTATTTGTGCTTGATTTACATAATTACTGACCTCACTGGTTTGGATGTGTCTGAATTAATCAGATACTTTTAATATCAAACTAATTACTTACATCAGAATCAGATATAATTGTGTACAATAAAATATAACTCTTTCTTTTGTGACTTTGTAGGACAGTGAAAGCTTTTGATACTCCTCAAATGCTTCAAAAAGTATTTTATGCCAGAGTTTGCAGTATCTATTATTCTTAAAAATTACTTGTTGAACTACCAAAATTAATTCAATATTTTTAACAGCGCAAAGCATATAACTTAATTTGCTATAAGCAGATGACAATGATTCACTTCCTTTCCAAAAAAGTAACAAAATTAAGACTAGATAATTAAAAATGAGGTAACAATGAAAACAATAATAAACACTAGTAGACTAGATTATCTGCATGGAAATAATGCACTATAAGCATAAAAAGAGTTTCTCCATTTCTTTTTTGGTATAATAATAATAAATCATAAAACCCATAAGAGAGAAGCATTTTGCTGTTTATAATTGAATCATACTGGGATCTTTTGAGGACACACTAAAGTGATCTATTAAATATCCAGACTTATTTGAACTTCCAATTGTCTTCTCTAATTAAACAAGATAAGATACATGAATTTCTGTTCTGTACGTGATGCTGGGAGCACAGCAAGACCACATGTGTGATCATCCAACTAGACTTCTCAATCTCTGTTAATATAGTTCAGATAATGTACGTTTTGTTGTAGGAATAAAAGCATTCTTTTCTTTTTCCAAATTCTCCCAATAAGTGAGCTCCAAAATTGGAAATAAAATCAAGTTCTGCTGACTACAGCTTTGCCTGGTATGCTGAGTCTAGTCCAAGCTCTTTTGTTTGCTAAAAGCAGAAACAGTTATGATACTTTGTAACAACAACAAAAATGTTTGTCCATATTCCTTGTCTTCCAAAACTATTTTAGAAAATTATGAAATTATAAGAATGAATTTTTTTAAAAAGAAAAAAGGAAAAAACAAATCACCCATGATTTTGAGTGTAGCCAGTGAACATTCTGCTTTGTTTCTGAGGAAGAAATAACAGTTCTTGTGCATCCATTAGAACTTATCTCACATTAATCTCTTCCAAGTGCCAGTCAAGGTCTTGCCACCTTTTCACATCCACTGTCTGAAAAAGGCAACTGCTTCTGTTCCTAACACATCCACCTGCTAAATGTTATGTCATCGTTAGCAAGGATGAACTTGTCTGCATCCTGAGAGAAATGCAGCAAAACTTCATTTTAGGAAAAACAGCTGACTCCAGATTGGGTTTGAGTCATAGCTCCAACCTTTCTCTTTGTGAGAGAAACTTGAGAACTTGTGTTAAGATTGTTTTACATGCTACTGTATCTAAGCCTTTCTAGGAGCATACTTAAACTTAAACCAACTGGCCCAGAGTTAAAGTTTCAAGAGTTACTGCTTGTTAATCCATTTCTGGGTTGGTGGGTATTTAGGCTGTTTCTACATTTTGGTGATTATAAATTGAGCTGCAATAAGTAGTCTAGTGTAAATGTCCTTATGATGAAAGGAATTTTTTTCTTCTGGGTAGATGCCTAGTAATGGGATTGCACGACGAAACAGGAGATCTAGTTTGAGTTTTTTGAGAGTTCTCCATATTTCCTTCCAAAAAGGTTTTATTAGTTTGAAGTCCCACCAGCAGTGTAAAAGTGTTCCCTTCTCTCCACATGCACTCCAGCATATGCAGCTTTGAGAGTTTGTGATACGGGCCATTCTCACTGGGATTAGGTGTTATCTCAGGATAGTTTTGAATTGCATTTTTCTAATGATTAGAACAATTATCATTTTTTCATATATGTGTTAGCAATTCATCTGTCTTCATCAGAGAAGTTTCTGTTTATGTCTAATAGATGAGATTGTTTGCTCTTTTTTGTTAATCAATTTGAATTCTCTATAACTCCCATATATCAAGCTTCTGTCAGTTCATAGTATGCACATATATTTTACTATTCTGATGGTTGTCTGTTGTTTTCCTATAGGCTGATGCCTATAGCTGTATAGAATCTTTTCAGTTTAATTAAGTGTCATTTGTTTATTTTTATTGTTGCAATTGCCATGTAAGTCTTCTTCATATAATCTTTCCCAAGGCCAATATCTTCAAGTGTTTTCCCCATACTTTCTTTGAGAATTTTTGTTTCATGCCTTAGATTTAAATCTTTTATCTATCTGAATCAATTTTTGTAAGTGGTGAGAAGTGTGGGTCCAGTTTCACTCTTTTACATGTGGATATCCAGTTCTCCCAGCACCACGTATTGAATAGGGATTATTTTCCCCAGTGTATGTTCTTGATTGTTTATCAAAGACCTGGTGACTATAAGATGTTAGCTTCATCCCATGATTTCTCTCTAGTTCCAAATGTTGGTACCTCTGTTTTTGTGCCAATATTATGCTATTTTGATCACTATGGCCTTACAATACAGCTGAAAGTCTGGTAGGGTGATACTTCTGGTTTTGTTTTTATTACTAAGAATTGCCTTGGCTATATGGATTTCTTCTGGTTCCATACAAAATGAATAATAATTTTTTCCAAATCTTGAAAGTATGCTGATAGTATTTTAATTGGGATGGCATTGAATCTGTAGATTTGTTTGAGTAGTATAGACATTTTCACAATGTTGATTCTTCCCAGCCATGAGCATTGTATGTTTTTCCATTTGTTAATATCATCTGCTACTTCTTTTCTTAGGGTTTTGTAATTTTCTTTGTATAGTTCCTTCACCTCTTCCATTATGTATATTCCTAGATATTTTATTTTTTTGAAGCTACTGTGAAGGGAATTGTGTCCTTGATTAGCTTCTCATAGTGGCTGTTATTGGCATTTACAAAGGCTACTGATTTGTGGACATTGATTTTATATCCTGAGACATTACTGTATTTTTTGAGCACTTCCAGGAGTCTTGTGGTTGAGTCTTTGGGATTCTTTAAGTATAAAATCATGTCATTGGCAAAGAGGGAGAATTTGACCTCCTCTGTACTCATTTGGATGCCCTTTATTTCTTTCTTTTGCCTGATTGTGTTGGCTAGAACTTCCAGCACTATGCTGAATAGTTGTGATAGAGGACAACCTTGTCTGGTTGCAGTTCTAAGTGGAAAAGCTTTCACTTTTACTCCATTCAGTCTAATATTAGCTGCGTGTTTCTGTAGATGGTTTCAATCACATTAAGAAATGTGCCACATAAATATATATTTTTAAGTGTTATAACTAGAAAAGAATGCTGAATTTTATTGAATGCTTTTTCCTGCATCTATTGGGAGGATCACATGGTCTGTGTATCTTAAACCAGGCTTGCATCTCTGGGATGAAACCTACTTGATTGTGATGAATGATTTTTTTAATGTGCTGCTGTAATCTCCTAGCTAGGATTTTATTGAGAATTTTTGCATGTATATTTATTAGTGGAATTGGTCTGAAATTCTCCTTTTCAATTGGGTCTTTTCCTGGTTTTGGTATCAGGGTGATATTTTCTTCATATAACTCATTGGGGGGAAGATTCCTTCCTTCTCAATTTTTTGGAATAATTTCTGCAGTGTGGGTTTATGCTCTTCTTTGAAGTTTTGATAAAATTCTGTTGTGAAGCCATTTAGACCTGGGTGTTTTTTGGTTGGGAGTTTTTTTATTGTTTTTTTGATCTCAGTTCTTAAAATTGGTCTGTTCAAGAGATATATTTCTTCTTCATTAAGTCTAAGGATGGGAATGATTTCAGGTATTGATCCATTTCCTCCACATTGTAAAATTTCTGGACATAGAGTTTTTGTAGTACTCAGAGATGATCTCTTATATCTCTGTGGTATCTATTATTTCCTCTTTATCATTTGAGGTCACTAGAGATTTTATTTTTCTGTTTCTAGTTAATCTGGCCAAAGGTTTATTGATTGTATGTATTTTTTTGAAAAACCAACTTTTTGTTTCATTAATTTTTTGAACGATTCTTTTGTTTTCAATTTCATTAATCTCTAATTTAATTTTGGTTATTTATTTTGTTCTGCTGGCTTTGGGATTAGATTGCTCTTCTCTTTCCAATTCCATAAGGTGGTTCAAAAGTTTGTTGATGGGCTCTCTTTCTGTTTTTTTTTGAATGTAGGCATCTAATGTGATAAATTTCCCTCTTGAGACTACTTTTGCTGCCATGAAGGCTATCCGTAACAGTACGATTAAAACATTTCTGAATGTATATGAATCGTGCCCTATGATTGCACCAATGTACAGAATTATGATTCAATAAAATTATTAAAAAAAAAGACTACTTTTGCTATATCCCACTGAAATTAGTAACTTATGTCTTCATTGTTGTTATGTTGGAGGAATTTAATTATTTCTTCTTTTATCTCTTCTTGAACCCAACTATCTTTCAGCATAAGGTTGTTAAATTTCTAAGTCTTTGTGTGGTGATGAATGTTTTTATTGAAGTTGAGTCCCTCCTTTATTGCCTTGTGGTCTGAGAAGATATAAGGTATAATTTCTATTCTTTTAGTTTTGCTGAGGTTTGATTTGTGTCCTAGGATGTGACCAATTTTGGAGTACATACAATGGGATTATGAGAAAATATATATATTTCTTAGCTTTGGGATAGTGTGTTCTGTATTTGTCTATTAATCTCATTTGTTCTAGGATCACATTTAAGTCCTTTGTATCTTTGTTTAGTTTTGTTTATCATATCTGTCCAGTTCTATTAGATCTGTTGTTAAAGTCCTTGAGTATTATTGTGTTATGGGATATCATATTGCTCAGACCCATCAAGAACTGCTTCATAAATCTGGAGCATTTAAATTGACTGCATAAGTACTTAAAATTGAAATGTCTTCTTGTTGTATTTTTCCTTTGACCAATATAAAGTGTCCATCTTTGTCTTTCTTAACTTTAGTTGCTTTAAATCTGCTCGTATATGAAAATCAGATTGAAATCCCTTCTTTTTTCTGATTTCCATTTGCCTAAAATATTGTTTTACATCACTTAACCTGGAGTCTCAATTTGTCCTTCAAGTCTAGGTGTGTCTCCTGAAGACAGCAACCTGGCTTATGCCTTTTTTATCCATTAAGCCAGCCTGTGCCTCTTCTGTGGTCAATTCAGTCCATTGGCATTTATTGAGATAATTGATAAGTGTGATGGAGTTCTATTCATCTTATTTTGTGAAAGTCTGTAGTTTTATCCTTTCTGCCATTGTGGAAGCTAAGTTTTGACCTTTAGGTTCTGAGTATTTACTTTGCTGGTGGTCCATTATGGTGGTCAGTATTGAGAATAGGTCAAAGTGTTTCCTATAGAGTTGTGGCAAATTTCCTCAGTGTTAGTATATCTGCAAAAGCTTTGATTTCTTATCAGTTTTGAAGCTTAGTTTATCCAGATAAAACATTTTGGGCTGAAAATTGTTTTATTAGTAATGTTGAAGGTGGATGACCATGCTGTTTTGGCTTAGAAGCTTTCAGCTGAAAAGTTTGCTGTCATCCTAATGTCTCTGCCTCTGTTGATCAGTTGGCACTTATGCCTGGCTGTTTGCAGAATTTTTCTTTCATCTTGACTTTGGATAGGTTATATTCCAATGTGTCTTGGAGAGGCTCTGTTTGAGTCGAGATGACCTGGGGTTTGATATCCATCTGAAAAGAGTGTTGGGGGTCTTTAGTAATACTTGATATGTTCTCATTTATGATACACTCCAGTAGGACTTCAATTCCTTTGGGACAATAATCTTCCCCTTCAGGAATCCCTATTATTTGTATGTTTGAATGCTTCGTGGAGTCTCATGATTCTCTAATCGCCTATTCTGCTTTCTCTCTTTTCTTTTCTACCTCTTTAACTCCCTGAGTTAACTCCAAAACTGTATTCTCTAGCTCTGAGGGTTTTTTTCTCCATGGTCTAACCTATTTTTGATACTTTGTACTGCATCTTTACATTCCTTGGTTGTCTCCTTCATTTCCTTAAGCTCCACCATATCGTTTCTATATCCTACATATCTCTTGTCCCAACTTTTGGCTCTGTCTTTTCATTTTCTCATCCATTCCTTTTATTCTCTTTATCATCTATATTTTAAATTCCCTTTCTGTCAAGTCCATTAAATCTTTATAGGTGGAGTCTTCTGCAGTAGCGTCCTCCCAGTCCCTTAGGGAGCTCTTCTGTTTTGGGTTTTTATATTGGTTGAATTTTTCTGTTCCTTCTTCCTCAAGTGTTCTTTCTTCTTGTTCACCTCTTTGTTTTCCTTTTTCCTTCTTACTGCCTCTTTTATTTCAAACAGAAGTCCTTGCTCTTGATGACAGTATATTGCAATATGTCACCGGTTCACCAGCTGGTGCTGTGTTTCTTTTCTTTTTTTTTTTTTTTAGGAGACAGACAGCATAGCCAGTAACCTCTATGTTCCTTATTCCAAACTTAGTTGCCTTTGTTGATTGCCTGAATATTTCCTATTTCCTCAGCATTCAGACCCTGCCAGGTTGGGTTCTTAAAGCTCACAAGAATCCTTCAAGGGCAAGTCTCACAGTGCTCCTGATCCCAGTGGGATGCAGGAGTCCTTCAGCCTGTCCTAAGAGTGGAGTTTTGATCCTGACAGGCGTAACTAAGACTGCTGTGCTTTAGGCCCCTGCTAAGTAACACCTCTCACCACTTTCCCACATGGCAGGCCCATGGCCACTGAGATCTTCTCAGTATGGCTACCTCACCAGCCACCAAATCTATGGCAAATCCATTCCAACAAGCATTTAAATCTGGTCACTGTATACTGTTCAAATTGGCCCACTCTCCCAAGATTTCTACTCAGCTTACAGCTTCCCCCAACAACTGAAAACTCCAGAGGTCTTCCATTCCAGATCTCGAAGGGGCCAGTTGATCCCAGATGGTCATAATCACTTGCCTAATTCATCAGATTTCCACTGCTCTTGATCACACACTATATCCAGCCCACCACTTTCTTACTGTCTCAAATATTTTAAAAGGCTATTTACAATATGTAATGGAGCAGAACTACTATTTCACCATTTATAATAAATTTCCCTCTGAAATATAGTATGTAGAGCAACCTTAGTATTCCTTAATACTTTTATCACTCTACTCCAAAAAAGAAAAAGCTAATTTCCCTTCTAAATGTCAAAAGTTCTTTGGAAAATCATTTCAAGGTTTTTTTTATATATGTCATCATCCTTAAGTGAATATTATAAGCCCAATGCCTGCTTCAAAGGAAAGCTATGACTCTTGACTTGTGTTCTAAGAACACTAGGTGGGAAGTTGAAAGATACTTTATAGATTTGAAACAATTTTTATTATGATGATTTGTCATTTCATTTGAAGAATTTTAAGATTAAGTGTGGGTCCTTAACTAGCTCATATTTTTGCAAGGTACATTATTATCTGTGTTTGCCAGACAATGATGCCAGGTTACAGTTGGACCTAATGATAGTTCATCCTTGAGCACAAGAAACAAAGCCATAGCTATAGGAAAATTAATGGTAAAATAGATGTGTATGACCATACCTAGATATATATACCACATATGATTATTTAAGCAACACAGAATAAAAATTAATGTATATATTATTTTAAAATATCCAAATGGAGAACAATATACAAAGTGACAAAAAGTGGACATTTAATCTTTTAATTTATTTTTCTCCTCTTGTGGGACTCATCCTCTCAATATAATGTTTATTAGGTACATTATGTTATGAGGTATCCCTGAAGAACTTGTCAAAAAGAGAATTCTGTATATCTTCTGAAAGTTAAAGTATAAAGTCAAAGTATAAGAATTAGATAAGAAGTCTAGAAGGTCATCACAGAGAGAGATGATGGCTGCTATATACCATGGTTTAATTGCAATTGACTGAATGTGGGAACTCTGAATGTATATGTTGGTCTACAGAAGAGGGATTGGCCACCAGTTAAGAAACTAGCCATAAACTACAGCTGCTATTACCAAAACTGCCTGCAGTTTGCCTTCCAATGGTTTAGGTATAATAAAAATGTAAATTTCTTCTTTGCCTTCAGCTTCTGGCACAGAGCTTCTTAAATCCTTGGAATTGCCTAAGTAATGAGTGATAGGAGCATCTTTTCTTATTCGTAACAAGACTCGTTCAACCATACTTGAGTTTCAACCATATTAGTGGCAGTGATGACTCAGTCATGTTCATGTAATGAAATCTCCAGAAAATCCCTAAGCAGTGATTTACAGATCTTCTGGCTTGATGAACACATTGAGGTGCTGGAGTGGTGACACTCCTGGAGAGGGCATGAGATCTTGGCCCTTGCTCAGCGCATCTCTGCCATTTGATTCTTCCTGAGCTGTATGCTTTATAATTAAATTACAAATGTAAGATTTTTTTTTGTAATTTCTGTGAGTTGTTCTAGTGAATTATAGAACTTAAGAAACACCCACTTTTCCCCTGCTCTGCTTTATCAGGGCCTCTCCCTGAACCACTGCTTTGAGCCTCAGGAACCTGAATTACCTAACAGGAGTTGTGAAAGCCTCTAAACTTGTAGACATGTCAGACATAAGTGTAGGTTCCCTGGGGAGCTTGTATCTACAGTCTCAAACTGAGCCTGTTCACTTGTGAGGGTGCAATAACTCTGTCTAATTAGTGTATTATTCTGCTTGAGCTGGCATGTAAAATATCATAGACTGGATGGCACAAATAAAAGAAATTTATTTTTCACAGTTCTGGAAGCTTGAAGTCAAAGATCAAGGTGCCAGCTTGGTTGGTTTTTGGTGAGGGCTCTCTTCCAGGCTTGAAGGTGGCTGCATTCTCACTGTGTCCTCACATGGCCTTTCTTTGGCACATGCATGGGGGGATAGAGAGAGAGAGACAGACAGAGAGAGACAGACTAATGACATTAATCCTATTGCATCATGGTCCCACCTTTACAACCTAATTTAACCTTAATTACTTCCTTACTCCAAATATTGGGTTAGGATTTCAACTAATTTGGAGGGAGAGCACACCATTCATTCCATAAAAGCTGGTATCTGAGAATTAGAGAAATGATACTGAATAGATACCATACATTGGATGTCAAGGGAAAAATGCTATTGAGGAAAAAACTAAAATTTATCTTTGGGAAAAGCCTTTTTTGATTGGGAAAGCATTCCCCTGGTTGTTTTTAAAGCATATTTATGGTGCAGGATTTACTCTGGAGAGAGAAGTTGAGATCATGAGAAACTTCATGACTCTTCAGCTCATTTTTTTTTTTTTGAGACAGAGTCTCATTCTGTTTCCCTAGATAGAGTTTGTAGCATCATAGCTCACAGCAAACTCAAACTCTTAGGTTCAAGTAATCTTCTTGCCTCAGTCTCCTGAGTAGCTGGGACTACAGGCACTCAACATTATGCCTGACTAGTTTTTCTATTTTTAGTAGAGACAGGGTCTCCCTCTTACTCAGGCTAGTCTTGAGCTCCTGAGCCCAAGCAATCCACATGCCTCAGCTTCCCAGAGTGCTAGGATTATAGGCATGAGCCACTGAGCCCTGTGTTCTTCAGTTCCTATTAGGATGACCCATGCAATAATACTTACCTTCTTGTTTCCTTGACCTCTTCCTCTAGAAAGACCTCCTTCTCTCCACCTCAGCCATACACTCTCAAGTCACCCTAGACTCATCACCCCTTTAAACTGATCCTCCCCCAAATATTCCACATTCTTCCCACAGTTTCTTCATCTTCCATGACCTGGCCACTTGCTCCCACTACGTGGTGTTTTGGCCTTGATTGTGCCTTTAACAGTGCTCCTATTGTGTCCTAATCTTCTAACCTTCCCTTCTGCTTTCTTTGTTTCTTTCATTAGCAAACACTGACTCCATCTATAGTTCTCATTTTAGATATAGTTTTGCCAATTCCTGCAAACTGTCTTTTCCCTCTTTTCATCATATCCATCTGGAAAAATCTAACCTGCTTTAACCCTTCTATGTGCTTTCTTCATACCTATGCTTCACCTTCACCACATCTGTGGCAAGACCACAGGCCAAACTGTTGTATCACTATAAGTTCAGGACTCCCAGATAAAAGGGCCCTACACCACACCTCTTGACCAACTCTAATGACCACTTCAACATGGCTGTACTTTCCTCCAGTCTATACCTTCATCCAGTTGACCCCTCACCAAGCCAAGATTTAACCTTCTACTTAACAGAAAAAGTTGAAGCCAACATTTGAAACATTCTTCACCCTTGAACCCTGTCTCTTTGCCTAAGTCTAGAAACACTCACTTTTTTTCCTGTTCTGTTTCATTAGGGTCTTTCTTCCTATCCATCACTAGTCCATGCACCAGTGTTTTGAGACTCAGGAGCCTAAAATTGCCAATTATCCTGTTTGTCTCTGGTGTAATCATCCACATCTGTCAACCTATTTATTGCCACCTTCATTTTAATTCCCCAAACTAATCACATTAAGTCATAAACAAAAAATTTTCTTTATCATTTCATCCCTCTCTAAACATTGACCTTTTGCTTTTCATGTACTTTAAAGAAAATTCCCTGGAAACAAATTCTCCATGAGCATCTGCTAATGATAGCCCACATTTAGACCCTTTGCTCTTCTCACTCTGTACTCTCTTCCTTGACAATCTCACACACCCTCAATCATGCCTTTGAACCAAATATTGCTTAAATAATTATAGCCTAGATCTCTCTTCTGAGTCCCAGCCAGACTATCCAGCCAAAAACTCAATTTGGGTCTCAATCTCAAAAGTATCTCAAAATCAAAGACATGTGTAAGACTCAACTTATGATATTAGCCTCTAGATTCCAATCTTCTTCTAGGGTTTTCTATTAAGATTTGAATTCATGATGCTTCCATATTTTCAGATGTGCAATCTGAAGTCTAAGGGTCATGTGTATGGCTTTTCTCCCTTTTACTTTGTTTTACTGCTAATCTCCAGTCAATCACTGATTCCTATTGATAGTCTCCCCTTAAAATTTTCAAAGCCTTCCTCCTTTCTCTGCTTTAGTTGATAGTTGTTCCTAATTCTAATGTCCATGGATTCTCATTTGGACTATCAACTGAAAACTCTGGTCTACCGCCAACTCATTCTCCATGTTGCAGCCAGGACTACTTTATTTTTTCCAAAACTTAAATCTGAGCTTTAATAATCCTCTAAATAACTAATAGATCTAGCCTCTTTGCCTACCTCCATACTCACTACTTTGTGTGGACTATGACCATCCACCTCCTCCCCTTTGCTCTCCTGTTACACTGGACTTCTTAGCTTTCTCTGTGGTCTGGGAACCTTCCCCATGTAGTGTCTTCTTCCCCCTGGAGGACTGTGCCTTTCCACCTGTCCCATCTGACCACCTTCTTACCATATTTATCCGATAATTGATATTCTCATGACTCCTTGAAATAGGCCCTCTCTGCTCCTAAAATATCATGTTTCTTCTCTCAAAGCACTAACCCCACTTTGCAGTTGTACACTCATTTGTGTAATTATGGATAACATGTTCTGAGGACAAGGGTTGTGTTTGTTTTTTGCCCTGTTATATCCCTATCACAGTGTTTGGCACATAGTAGTCATGTAACAAACATTTTATGAAAATGATAGACTAATTCTAGAACAGGGGCTGTACTTTTTTTGTAAGATAAGGAACTTTGCTATTATTTTTCTATGTGGGCTGGAGAAGGTAGCTTGAGAATTTTGGAGCTAAAAAGAGCAAGAGAGAAGATAGAAAAGAATAGAACAAGAGTTTCAACAGTGTGGTGGTAGAGAAATTGCCACTCAGGGAGGGTCTATGATGGGCCAGGTTCAATACTTGTTAAGACAAGTGGTATCTGGTTTCTTTTTGAAATTCTCTTATGACACAGATTTTCAGCAAATTATTTAGCCAGTACTGTCAAGTGACCTCTGGGTAGGGATAAAGAGGAAGGCAATATACTCATTTAGAACATTTTCAGAAAGGGAAAAACAGTACTAAAATAGCAATACTCATGTCACATTTGACTTCTGTAATTGCAAGAAATGCTCAAAGGTGACTTGTATTCATCTTTTGTTATTGCTATATATTGAGTATTACAATTTTAATACATTTTTTTCTTTCTTAAAATATGCATTATTTTGTCACCCCCGTATAAGGGAAAAGATTAAACTAGTGAGAGTTAAAACAAAACACAGAGACAGTAGTAAGATGATAAGCAATGACTTTAGGGACCACCTGGGAATAGTAACTTAGAATGAGACAGAATAAAGGATAAGCAGCACAAGAAATCCTCAGAAACACTTGAGTGGTAGCTGAATTGTTATATGACTCAGTGGGGCACCACAAATTATGCTATTTGTTTATTGAGAGGAAGGTATGATCCTGAAGATTATAAAAATCAGAATAATTATCTTACCCACAGAGGAAGAAGAGCTCAAGATTTAAACATTGTCAGTAGGTTCAAGAATGTCATTCCATTGACAAGTGACAAATTATGGAGACCAATGCATCAGGTTACCTTAGTCTGATACCATTAAATATTTAAATCACTTATTGACTTTCCTTTGATCTGACTCCAATTTTATCCAACAAACTTTTGACTATAACTGTCTTCCTATGTAGGACTAACCAGGAGATGCTACCTTTCACTGTTTATGACAGTTCATTTCTCACTGTGAATTAGGAAATCTATGTCTGGATTTTACTTGACCATATGCATGTGTTTAGAGGAATATACTCTCCATTTGCAGCTAGGACTAGTTTTCAAAACTCATGAAGTGAAACGACAGCCTTTGGACCATCAATTGCCTACCAAGGAAGAGTCCTCCTCTGGATCCCTTGTAAGTGGGACCTTTCCCAAATGATCCTGCTCTTTACTGATTTAGCATTTTCTCTGTTCTTCCACCCTACACATGACGATTGGTGTTAAAATAACATTTGTTTTAAAAGGAACACCATCTCTTAATTTGAAAATTTACACCCCCTTTAGGAAAAAAAATCTTTACAAATATCTTCATTCATTCAAAATATCTACCGACTGAATAGTACTATAAGGAAAATAATATCAAAAATAATTACTAAAACAAATACAATTAGTTTTAAAATAAAGTAAAATAATTGCATTTATGATTCAAAAAGTTTGAGTTAACTCCAGCTAAAGAAATCAGGAAAAGGTCCATGGAGGATATAAGCCTGAAATCAGACTTGAAGAATAAGAGAGATTCTCATAGGAAGGGATGTTAGGAAAGTAGAAAAAGCAGAAGACAGAGAAGAAAAGGGCATGCTCAGATCCTGAATGTAAAATCAGACTCTTTGATACAGCCTAGATTGTATTTCCCCAAATTTATGTGTTTAAGTCCTAACCCCTAGTACTGCAGAATGTGACCTTGTTTGGAAATAGTATTTTTGCAGATGTGATTAATATCATGTCATGAGGGTTGGCCTTAGTCCAATATGACTAGTGTAGGTCTTGAAAAAAAATAATGTAAGCTGGCCATAGGAAGATGAATGCATGGAGAATACCATGAATATCGAAAATGACCAACAAGAGAGCCAAGGAGAGAGACATGGAGCAGAACCTTCCCTCACAGTCCTCAGATGGTGCCAATCCTGCCAACACCTTGATTTGGGGCTCTAGCCTCCAGAACTGTGAGACAATGCACTTCTCTATGGAAGCTTGGTCATGGCACCTTTGGCAAACTAATACACCATTGTAATAGGGACAGAAGTCCCAAGAAATAAGACCAGGCAGATGTGTGCTTGTTTCTAAAAAGGGTCATGTAAGTCACACACAAAAATTAGCATTTTATCCTAATAAGTGTAGAAAAAGGCAGGAAAATAATTACCTACCAATCCCCAACAGTTAACAAGTATTTTTAGGCAAGTTTATCCAATTTCTTTTTCATAAGAACTCCTGGAGAAAGTGTTGTTAGTGTAGATATTAATTGGAGGACAAGCTTTCTGAACTAATTTGCTCAGTGGTTTCCAATGAATGCACATTGAGTGAAGAAACAAGAAACAATACTCTGGCCTTGCTCAGGTTCAACTCTCCCAAAGCCTTAGCAGTCTTTTCCATTTGCAAGTATCCCATACTATCCCCTGAGCAGGTTGCCGAATGTCCTGACTGTCCCATAAAAGTGTGAGGAACACTGAATTTCCTGTTTCAAGGTCAGCATCCCAAAGAATAATAAATTCATGGGAAACAAAGCAACTTTTGTTTTATTGTGAAAAATATATTTCCACAACCTTATCTCCATGTGCCTACATTCCTTATCTTCTTTGGTTTGACATTTCCATTCTCCACTGAGACACGGAGGACATGCTCGCCACTGGAGCCATCCTCCAAGTTCTGACCCATTCCTCATCCTTTTCTCCACACATTTGGGACCAGGTTAGAGTGAAAGAGGGAGAAAGGCCAGACAAGACCCTTTCTTTTGCCAGTAAAGTCTATTTTCTATGACCCCTCTATTCTGCGTAAGCCCACTCTGCTAGACAGAGTGGCAATGCAATGCCACGCAGGCCACTGTAAACCCTGCTGTATTCAAGAAAGGAGAGAAAGGAAAACCACTGCTTTCTATTCCTTCCTGAGAAATATTCCGGGGCTCTGTGTCCAGTCCACATGGCTCACTCACACAAGGCGCATTTTCAAACAGTGCCGGGGAAAGGGAGTCCACGACAGATTAACATGAAAATACTCTTTGAAAGAACCAGATTGAACCCAAGCTGGGTCTGTCCTTAAATTTAGTCTTCTCTGCGTAAGATTGATAGGAGTAGCTACCATGAGAAACTAAAGAGGCCTTTGGAGAAGAAGAAAGCATTCACACAAAGGAAGAGAAAGTGGGTGCGTTCCAGCTAGTTCAAGGAGTGGAGAGTGAAGGAAGATTTCAAGCCAGACAAGCTGCCCCTTGCTCAGGTTTCTGGCTGAGTCCTAGGAAAAGGGGGCTGCTGTACAAGAATGGTGCTGAGTGAGAGGTTTGCTATGATCACCCTGGTATTGGCATGAGCAGTCACTACAGCACCCGCCCCTGAGGCTGTGGCGTTCAGGGTGTGTGGGCAGGAGGGGAGTCCTGGAAGGCAGCTGTGGAACCAGAGTGCAGCCCTTGGCCAAGCAGCTGCCCCCTTGTACCTCAGCAAGGGCTGGTTGCACAGCAGGGGCTGCAACTTTCAGGCTCCCAGAACAAGAGAACCTCCCTGGGCTTCCTCCCCAGATGTAGGGAGCCTGAGCTTTCATAAAGAAGAACAATAGTTCAGGTACACTAATTCAGGCTGGTAGACATGAGCTTTCCTTTTCAATTTCTCTGAAACCACCTTCTGGGCTCTCCCAGACCCGCGGCAAGGCTGCCTGAAGGCAGACACGGGCACCCCTGAAGAGCTCTCAGGGGACCCACCGAACGCGAGAATCCAGCACGTGCCTGGCACCCACTCACTCCCGCAGTGCTGGACTGTCTCCTGGAATCCGGGGGGCATCCTCTCGGCTTGCGGTCCTTCCTCCATAGCTGGGCGGGTTCTCTCTTGCCATTCAGGTCTCAGTCGATTTCAGCCTTTCAGAGCTGCCTCCCCTGGGTTCTGTACCCACCAACCAGCTCCTTCCTATGACAACTGCCTGGCTGGATAATCTTCACATTACTTACAAACACATCATTTTAAAATGTGTGTCTACCACACATTTATAATAGCTATTTATCATCATGTTTTGTCACCTGTCTGTCAGTGAATTTAAGCGCTGAGAAGGTAAGGACCCTGCCTGTTTTTCCTTGGGCAAACGCAAGCCCTGAAAAGTCTTGGCCCTATGATTTCTTACCAACAGGCAGGTGTGCTGGAATACCATGGGGTACAAACACAAAGGAACACATTTATTTTATGCCTGTCATCCTCTTGAGTGACCCTCGAATCTAGAGTAATCTTGGGACTGATTCAAAGTGAATAGGGTTGCTGAAAGCTAAGGGGGCATTGCTGGGGTTCTGAGAGCAGCATCGGCTTTGGTGTGAAGGGCCCACATCCCCCTCTGTCTCCCAGGCAGCAGCCCTATGGGGGAGGGTGGTGGTGCTCAGATGGCACCGCTACCCTGACACAGGCAGGTGCACGTGGCCTTGGCCAGGCGGCATCTTTCCACTCTCACTTGGCACTCAGCAAGCACCTCCTGGGAGCCCACGATCCCCTCCTTTGCTAACATTTCTTCATGCAGCAGTTACCATGGCATCGACCTGCCTGGTTGACGTCTAAATATAGTGATAAAAGATTTCATCTGTTCTCAACTACTAAAAGACAAATTTGAGGAGCAAAGAAAAAAATGAATGTTCCTGTGCCATTTTTTGGCAGGGGGTGGGGGAGGGAAGGAAACATTTTCATCTATCTTTCAGATGTGAAGAAACGAGTGATTTATGGTTTTTATTTATATTTAAGAGGTTATTTGTTGCATCATCATATTGATGTTTTATTAAAGTTTGTTTTTATAAAGAGTATAAGCATTTGGAGGATAGAAACAAATAAATAACTGTACTTTAGAATCTAGGCTGTTTTAGTAATTCTCCAATGCATGTGGAAATACCGCAGGAGAAACACCCATAGTAGTTCAAAACACTTTATACGAGGGGAGAAAATACACATTAAGGAATAAAAGAGATTTGTTTATGTAAAACTGCAAACTAAAGAAAAAAGAGACATCGCATTGCTTCCTGGCCACAGAAGACCCTGTGTATTATGGAGCAGCCCAGTTTAGGAACAGCAAAGATGACAAACCTTTTTAATGATGATTTTATTAAAAGGCCCTTGGATGCAATACAAAAATTGTTCCTTCCCTTTTGCAGAATATTGAGCAACAACTCCAACTTTGAGGCAACTAACAAAATGAGAAATGTTCGGTAAGAAAAAGATAGTGTGTGAAATCATTAAATTAGGTACCAATTTGGCTCTGAAGGCTTAAACTGTTGCTTCATATAAAGCAGATTAATTTATTTTAAAGGCAAGCCCTTTGAGCAACGTGCCAAACAAGTCCTCTGTTTGTCAGGGGAGAGTCCTTGCCAGTCTGCCTGTGGAAACGCCACGGTTCACGCGGGAACCCCGGGTGTGGAATCAGAAGGCTTGGCCATAAAAGTGGGCTCTGTCACCTTACCCTTTGTCCCCAGGTCAGCTCCAAGCCTGACGCAGTTTTGGAGGAGAGAAATAAAAAGCCTCATTATCAAGTGCAGGGACTTTGGTGAATGCTGAAAGAATCGGAGCAGTTGCTCTTGTTAAGGCTGCTGTCCTGACGGTAAAATGTGGTCTGGCCACGACTGTGACCCAGTGCTGCGCCCTCTGTTAGTGAAAGCTACTCGGAGGGAAGAGTTTACGTGGGAGCGCTGGGTGTGGAACAGAAGGGCTGGGAGCAGCTGGGTTCATCAGCAGCCGGTGTGAGAGGAACCAGGCGATGCGGCTGCTTCCTGAGAGGGAAGCCCTGGACCAGTCCTCACCTGAAGCAGTTCCTGCCTGCAGAGACCTTGCGCGTGGCTTCAGATTTACATGGTATCCACTGCCCAGGGCTGCCTCTGACGCGAGAAACTGGGCACTGAGCTCACATGGGTATCCTGCGTTTGCCCTGCTCGCTCAGCTCACCTTTTCTCTCGGTTTTTTCCCATTTCCCTCATGCCAACCAAAAGTTCAATACCTTGTCCACACCAAAGTTTCCACCACCTGCAAATAAAATCTGATCAGATATAAGATGAACAAGATCTAGGGATCAAACGTACAGCGTGGGTGGTGATGGATGCTAATTCATTACACAATGCATACGTGTATCAATCACTCTGCTGAACATCTTTACTAGGCACAGTCTGTATTCGCCAATTAAATATTTTAAAATAAAAAATTTGAAAAATTAATTTTCACCAAGATGACTCACTTAATAGATTTCAATATAAAAGACTATTTACTTTTGAAAAACTCATGAGGAAATAGGGCAATATTAAATACAGAGACTAAATGGCTAATTCTCTCTGCGGCTACTTCTCAAGATATTAACACAGCTATTATGCTGTTCTAAGCATGCGTTAGCCTCGGTGAGGGAGCTCTTGTGGGGGATGAAGAGGGCAGCCCCTGAACTTGGTGAGACTGAGCATGAACATTCAGGGAACATCTCAACAACTGACTCCATTTTTGTTTGTTTGTCGGTTTGAGACAGAGTCTCACTAAGCTGCCCTCAGTAGAGTGCCATAGCGTCACAGCTCACAGCAAACTCAAATTCTTGGGCTCTAGCGATTCTCTTGCCTCAATCTCCCAAGTAGCTGGGACTATAGGTACCTGCCACAATGTCCAGTTATTTTATTTTATTTTTGGTTGTAGTTATTGTTGTTGGGCAGGCCCGGGCTGCATTTGAACCTGCCAACTCTAGTGTATGTGGTTGGTGTCCTAACCGCTGAGCTACAGGCACCAAGCCAATTTTTATTTGTTTTTCCTGTGATTCTAGTGTTACACAAATGCAGTCTCAATGCATGACTTAGTACATCATTGACTGTTTCTTTCTTGGGAGAAGGAGGAAGATAATTATGAGCGATGTGCTGAAGTCTTTAAAATCCCTCTGCCACATCTTCTTAGCAACTGCAATTATTTTCAACATCAGTATGTTTATGTAGTAATTCCAGCCCCGACTTGCTGATTATTCTTTAGTTTCATATTTTTAAGGCCTTAAGTAGTTTTCTGCTTGCTCACTTTACCAACACCTTAAACTCAAGAAATATAAAACCTAAATTGTAATCCTTAACCCTGGACCCCTTTACTATTATTACTATTTTGTTTATTTATTTATTTATTTATTTATTTGGAAACAGAGTCTCAAGCTGTCACTCTGGATAGAGTGCTGTGGCATCACAGCTCACAGCAACCTCCAATTCCTGGGCTCAAGCGAGTCTCTTGCCTCCGCCTCCCAAGTAGCTGGGACTACAGGCACCTGCCACAACGCCCGGCCATTTTTTGGTTGCAATTGTAGTTGTCTGGCGGGCCG
>CAUYON010206346.1:0-10121 GCA_963573935.1 Arctocebus calabarensis | reverse complement strand
TACAGGCACCCGCCACAACGCCTGGCCATTTTTTGGTTACAGCCACCATTGTTGTTTAGCGGGCCCGGGCTGGATTCAAACCCGCCAGCTCAGGTGTACGTGGCTGGCGCCTTAGCCCGTTGAGCCACAGGCACCAAGCCTCTCATATGGATTTTTAAAAAACATTTTAGATTGTTTTATTACAGTGACAGAGGAGACAGGGCTGTCTTTGAAGAGTCAGCCTCCATCTACAGCCTTGGAGTGCAGCCTCAGTGGGCCCAGTATTTGCAGGGTTCTGTCCTTGGTCCCTGTAACTGCTGGATTTTCTCCTTGGATGGGACGAGGTTTGCAGGGTGGGGTATCCAGAGATGCCAGTCTTCTTGGAGGCTGGGATTTCTACCAGGTACAGCTGTAAGATAGGGAGTGGGGTTAGGAACCCCCAAATGCCTACTTTAGTATCCCTTATTTGGAAACCGTGGGGAGGGCAGGTGCAGCCAGAAGAAGCAGGAAGTTACTTCTGTTTGGACTGAGAGCAGCTCTGACAGGCCTGTGTGCTGACACCCTGTAAAGCAGTGCTTCTTGACCCACAGGAACCGTATCGAAGGGCCACGGCACTAAGAACTTCGAGAACCACTGGTGTCAAGAAACCTCTTTGGGGCTCGGCGCCTGTGGCTCAACGGGCTAAGGCGCCAGCCACCTACACCTGAGCTGGCGGGTTCGAATCCAGCCTGGGCCCACCAACAACAATGACGGCTGCAACCAAAAATGGCCGGGCGTTGTGGCGGGCGCCTGCGGTCCTAGCTACTTGGGAGGCGGAGGCAGGAGACTCGCTTGAGCCCAGGAATTGGAGGTTTGCTGTGAGCTGTGATGCCACAGCACTCTGTCCAGGGTGACAGCTTGAGGCTCCGTCTCAAAAAAAAAAAAAAGAAAAAAGAAAGAAACCTCTTCCATGGGAGTCTGGGAACATCACACGTGGGCTGTTCCAAACTGCTGTGGATCCTGGCCCTTTCTAAGAAATGCTGGTTGGAGCAGATTGAAGCGCTGTGAACAGATGTATAGCCTGAGAGTCGGGGTGCAAGGAGAGGACGGGCTGAGCAGAGGAGGCTCCTGCACCCCAGGGACAGTGAAGGGAAGGGGGTGGGGCTCTCATATCTCCGCATCTGCTGCTCTGCTGAGAAAGGGGGGATGGAGATGGTATCAGGTCATGTGGTTTCTTTGCCTTTCACATGAAGAAGAGAAAGGTTCCCCAGAGCCCCTCTAAGAAAAGAGACTTCTGGAAGAAGTGACTTCAGGCTTCTAGGGGACAGTGAAGCCACACTTGGTAAAATTGGTAAGAGGCCCCAGGGAACTGGTGGGGCCTGCACTCGGCAAAGGTTCGGGCATAGTTAGAGCACACGCATAGCCAGCCACTGTCCCCTCGCTTTCCTGTGGTCCCTCACCATTCAGAAGTCAGAGCTGGAGAAGGAACATTGAGAAGGGGCTTAGGGGAGCGGGAGGAAAACTGGGCCTGAGGTAACCTAGGTAACCAATGACCAATAGAAAGAGACCATCGGTGACGGGGGCACCACCTGGAGGTGCCAAGGTCAGTGAGAGACCTGCAGCCCATTCCAAAGGGAGAGAGTTTATACCTCCCACTGTCTCCACACTCACCTTCTCTCCTTCAAGTTGGAAGTGGGACTCCCTTCCAACTTTCTTTGGAATGGCTTTAAACTTCCTCTGTTCTTCCTAAATGAAAGCTCTCTGTTTACACAGAGACTTATACTGGTTGCTGGGCTCTCTACCCACACTGCCTGTGCTCCTCCAGTTTTATTTCCAGTTTCCATTTGTTTTATGTATTTATTTATTTATTTATTATTGCAGTTTGGCTGAGGCAGGGTTTGAACCCTCTACCCTGTGTATATGGGGCTGGCGCCCTACTCGCTGAGCCACAGGAGCTGCCCTCCATTCGTTTTTACTTTCCATTAAAACCGTGCCTAGGTTGAGCTTTCTAGCTCAGCCAGGTAATCAAACCAGATTCAGGCCTTTCTAAGAAACGCTGGTTGGAGCAGATTGAAGGAACCAGGACCCCTGACCCCCAGCAGGGCTGATGGTCACAAAGATTCTTTCTTCATGACTCCCAAGGATAACATCACCATCAGTAAACGAGGCTGGTCTGAGACATCTTCCAGATCCTGTGTTCTGCCGAACTGCTGACCGGCCCAGACCAGTGCCTGGTACCCAGAAGCCAACCTAGCTGGTCTCGTGACCTGGGAACTAACTCAGCATAAGATTTCTGCCTCCCACCCCTGTGGGTTCATCCCAGGCAATCAACAGCTCCCCAGCCCTTTGCTCCCCAAACTTATCTTTAAGAACTTTGGCCCCCAAATTCTCAGGGAGACAGCTGTGAGAACTTCCTCCCACCTCCTTGGTGGCAACTGCAACATTAAGCTCCCCATGGTGGCCTGCTGCCCCCTGTGCCAGCTTCCTCGTGAGCAGTGGCAACAAGGAGACCCACAGGCTTGTCTGCAGGCCCTCACGACGCCCTCTTAGCACTTGCTAGTGGGAAGTAGGCACAGCGAATGTGGCTGAGAAGCCAGGGGCAACTACTAATTCTTAAAGTGGAATAAAATAAAAATTACAACCTCCAAGCAAAATTCAGAGGATTTTAATCAGATGCTGCATGAGAGATTGTGAACTTCTGGATTTTTTTATTCAGGAGGAGAGGCCACAGATACTGATACGATAAAAATGTGTTAAATATCTTGATAGAAAGTGTATAAGCTTAATTATATGTCTTAAGATGTGCGATCACTTGCCTGGCACGGTCGCTTGTGCCTATGATGGCAGCTACTCAGGAAGCTGAGGCCAGAGTGTCACCGCCTCTGTGAACAAGTGCCAGTGACCCTGAGTGATTTTTGTAATTTCCCTCTGGTGTCTGAGGTTCTCAGGCGAGTAGGGCAAGGTCACCAGAACTCTGAAACTGTTCACTAGCTACTTGACCTTCCCCACGTTTCCTCAGAATTTCTTCAACACAAACGAGGTCCTGAAGGCCCTGGGCAGACCTGCTGACCTCTGACCAGTCCCGGCTGCCTGCTCCAGTGCACGTACTTAATGTCAATACCACCTGCCCCAAGGCACCAGCCTTGCCCTAAAAAGCTTGCTAGTATTCTCCCTGAGTCCGAGGTGGGTCTGAGGCTGCCTCTCCTCCTCACTAGACATCTTCCTGTTAAAATTCCCTTTCTTCCTTGGCACTCCTCTTTGTTCTAGAAATTGGTCGCTCTGTGGCACACATACCTAGATGTAGGTCGAAACCCCTGTGTGGTCTCCATGACAGGAGGATCACTTGAGCCCCAAGTTCAAGACCAGCTTGTGGGACAGAGAATGACCTCATCTCTGACCAAAAATTTTATATTGCTGGGAAGTGCGTTCCACTGTGTGGCCCTCCCACAGTTCCGCTGCTCACCTGCTGATGGACATGGGGGCTGTTTCCAGCTTTTGCCTCTCACACGGTGCTGTGAGCTCTGACCTGCAAGTCTTTGTTTGTTTTTTTATTTTTTTTTTTTGAGACAAAGCCTCAAGCTGTCACCCTGGATAGAATGCTGTGGCATCACAGCTCACAGCAACCTCCAATTCCTGGGCTCAAGTGAGTCTCTTGCCTCCACCTCCCAAGTACCTGGGACTACAGACGCCCACCACAACGCCCAGCTATTTTTTTTGTTTGCAGCCATCGTTGTTTGGCGGGCCTGGGCTGGATTTGAACCCGCCAGCTCAGGTGTACGTGGCTGGCGCCTGTGGCTCAACGGGCTAAGGCACCAGCCACGTACACTTGAGCTGGCAGGTTCGAATCCAGCCCAGGCCCGCCAAACAACAATGACGGCTGCAACCAAAAAAAATGGCCGGGCGTTGTGGCGGGCGCCTGTTGTCCCAGCTACTTGGGAGGCGGAGGCAGGAGACTCCCTTGAGCCCAGGAATTGGAAGTTGCTGTGAGCTGTGATGCCACTGCACTGTATCCAGGGTGACAGCTTGAGGCTCTGTCTCAAAAAAAAAAAAAAAAAGTTAGTTCTAGGAGTTCTTTGTTTACTCTAGAAGCAAGTCCTTTATGGAAGGTCAGGCACAGTGGCTCATGCCTGTAATTCAAGCACTCTGGGAGACGGATGCGGGTGCATCCCTGAGATCAGGAGTTTGAGACCAGCTTGACCAAGAGCGAGACCCTGTCTTTAAAAAAATAGACATGGTGGGCATTGTGGTGGGCATTGTGGTGGGCATCTATAGCCCAGCTACTTGGGAGGCTGAGGCAAGAGAATCACTTGAGCCCAAGAGCTTGAGGTTGCTATGAGCTGTGATGCCATGTCACTTTACCAAGGGTGATAAAGTGAGACTCTGTCTCAATAAAAAACAAACAACAAAAAAAAGTCCTTTCTGGAATGATCCTCCCCTCTGAGCTTTCCAAGTAGCTAGAACTATGGGCATACCACCACATCTGGTTAATTTAAAAAAAAAATGGAGAGATGAGGTCTCATTGTGTTGCCCAGGCTGGCCTAGAGCTCCTGGCTTCCTCCTACCTTGACCTCCCAAAGTATTGGGATTACAGGGTGAACCACTGCACCTGACCCATTGTAAACACTATTGTTAAATTTTACATATTTTTTCATTGCTAGAATATAAATATATAATTGATTTTTTTTCATCCTTTTGGCTGAACTTTATTTACATATCTGCCCTAATTCTTGTATTCTTTTCTCATATGAAAGGCAGCATTATCCAGTCGTTCAAGCCAAACCTCCTTCTCCTTCACCACCCCCCTACCACTTGTCATCAACCCTTAAAAGACATGTTCCTAAATTTTTCTGGAATTGATTTCTTGTCTATTAGAGTTCCGTTTTTGGAAGTCCATTTCTTCATAAGTCTGGCATGTGAGAGTTTAATTGCTTTGCTGCATTTTTCTCTTCTTCAGTCAGTGGTGACAGCTCAAGGTCTGTTTGCTTTTGTGGTTGTATCGTGTTCATTGTCTCATTCACAGTAGCACAAATGCAGCTCTTAGTTTTCTGCTCAACAGCAACTAGTTTGAAGCATGCGTACAAAGTTTGATATCGAGACTTTATCATTGGCATTTCCTTTCACAGCGTAACTGGACTTTTCTCTCCTGCTGAATCAGGATGATTAGTCTTGATTTCATATTCCAGGCTGGAATGAATGTAATCCAGATCAGAGTCAGCTTGCTGGAACATCGGTTCCAGCTTATCGACCTCCGCCTCCATGTTGAATGGTTGACGTTCCTCAGATGAGGTGGCAATTAAGCCACAAGCCATACTAGCACTGAGGGTCTCTATTGGACAGCTGTCACTCATAGAATTGATTTTTGTGTACTGCAGCCTGCTAAGCTCACTAAAACGCGGGTTTTGTAAGCCCTCAGAGGGCTTCACATGCACTTATCAGAAATGTCTAAATGTGAATGTTTCCAGTTGAGTCCTCATTTCTCCTCCACATTTAGAGCCCTTAATACCTCCCATGACCTTCTGGAACCTTCCTGCACTGGGAGGACCCCACAACCTTCAAATAGGCTTAGTGTCCACTTAGAGGTGTGATCAGCTTGCCCAGGAGAGCCCCAGGTCAGACTCAGGAACCCAGGAAAGAAACCATTGGCTCACTCCTCTCTCCTACCTTGAAAAAACTTATGTTTTTAAAAGCAGTGCTCTGCTCTGCACCTGTGGCTCAAGCGGCTAAGGCGCCAGCCACGTGTACCTGAGCTGGCGGGTTCAAATCCAGCCCCAACCCACCAAACAATGACGGCTGCAAACAAAAAATGGCCAGGTGTTGTGGCAGGTGCCTGTGGTCCCAGCTACTTGGGAGGCGGAGGCAGGAGACTCGCTTGAGCCCAGGAATTGGAGGTTGCTGTGAGCTGTGATGCCATAGCACTCTATCCAGGGTGACAACTTGAGGCTCTGTCTCTAAAATAAAATAAAATAAAAGCAGTGCTCATCAAGCCTTTTTGCTCCTGTTTTCCCTGGAAGAATTTTGAAAAATCCTTCTTCCATACTTTTTTTTTGTTTTTCTGAGACAAAGTCTTATTCTGTCACCCTGGGTAGAGTGTCATGGCATCCTAGCTCAGAGTAACTTCAAACTCCTGGGCTCAAGCAGTCCTGCCTCAGCCTTGTAAGCAGCTGGGACTACAGGCACTGCCACAATTCCTGGCCAATTTTAGTAGAGACAGGGTCTCACTCTTGCTGCTGGACTTGAACTCCTGATCTTAGGCAATCTACCTGCCTCAACTTCCCAGACTGCTAGGATTATAGGGGCAAGCCACCATGCCCGGCTGTCTTTCTTCCATATTTTAAGTAGACATAAGTTTTGTTTTTTTTTTTTTTGAGACAGAGCCTCGAGCTGTCACCCTGGATAGAGTGCCGTGGCATCACAGCTCACAGCAACCTCCAATTCCTGGCTCAAGAGAGTCTCCTGCCTCTGCCTCCCAAGTAGCTGGGACTACAGGCGCCCGCCACACGCCCGGCCTTTTTTTTTTTTTGGTTGCAGCCGTCATCGTTTGGTGGGCCTGGGCTGGATTCGAACCCGCTAGCTCAGGTATAACGTGGCTGGCACCTTAGCCCATTGAGCCACAGGCGTCGAGCCTAATCAGACTTTTTGTAATACTTTTAACGTATGCAATGGCTGCTAAACACCAAAGTAATTTGATATTCTCAGCATCCTGTTAAAATATACATTAGTAGTTGTCCTTTAACAGGAAATTTTATATCTTTCGTTTTTCTTCTTCACCCACATTTCAAATTTTACTTTATATAATTTATCATAATAACTTTCATTTTAGGAAGTCTTATTGATCACTCTGTTATTGCTGTCAAATACCTGTGCGTATACATTTAAATATAATAGTATTTCCAGGGACCCTAAGGTCTTTTTCATAGACTTAGCATTCTGATAACTAACATTTCATAATTCTGCAAAATAACAAATATCTCAGATGTTGGTCAGTAACTATTAAGAATGAGTTGAGGCCAGGCACCGTGGCTCACACCTGTAATCTCAGCACTCTGGGTGGCCAAGGCAGGTGGATTGCCTGAGCTTAGGAGTTTGAGACCAACCTGAGCAAGAGTGAGGCCTTGCCTCTAAAAATAGCCAGGCATGTAGGTGGGCACTTGTAGTCCCAGCTACTCAGGAGGCTGAGGCAAGAGGATTGCTTGAACCCAGGAGTTTGAGGTTACTGTGAGCAAGAACGCCATGGCACTCTACACAGGGTGACAGAGTGTGACTCCTTGTCAGAAAAAAAAGAAAAAAAAAATGAGGCTCAGC
The DNA here is from genome assembly GCA_963573935.1 of Arctocebus calabarensis. Taxonomy (NCBI): domain Eukaryota; kingdom Metazoa; phylum Chordata; class Mammalia; order Primates; family Lorisidae; genus Arctocebus; species Arctocebus calabarensis. The sequence goes on along the minus strand of CAUYON010206346.1, from coordinate 2,861 downwards.
ATCACATCATTCTATTTATAGTTTTCCTTTTTATAGATATAAATCCTGAGAAACCTTATTTCCATAAACAGCTGAGAATGGAGGGAGCCCTGTTTGGGGGTTTAGTAACTGTGACACTTAATTCCCTAGGCTACTGTGTTGTATGCCAAAAATCTCATAGGAATCTCAACAACATATGTCAGCGCTAAACCAGCTGACAATGAAGTAACTGTTTCGTCAAATTTGAAACCTGAGAAGGGAGAATTTCCCTGACTTGCAGAAGGATTTGTCACCAGTCACTAGCATCCTTTGTTCAAAAGGTACTCTGTAAGACCACACGGGCACTTCTGGAGGTCTGGAGTCCAGGGTGCTGTGGGGTGAGAGGCCCTTTCTGTGGCAAGCAGGAGAAGGAGAGTCTGTTCTCAGGTCCATTTTAGGAAAAAAGTGATATTCTTGAGTCTATCTGAGCCTTGCTCCCACCCGTGAAAAGTCTTCTGTGTACTAGGGGCACCCTGGACTCAATGTGGCTGGGCACATTGAGTGAATGGAGATGAGCCTTTGCCTCCTGGCTCTGGGGGCAGGGGAGGAGGGTACAGGCGGTGAAGGCGCTGACCACCCAGTGTGGCAGAGAGCAAGGGGGAAGGGGCCAGGACAGCAGGGCACTGTCCTCCCCTCGAGGGCAGATACAGGCCAAGTGCTGTCCGAGGTTTGTAGAACAAGAAATAGATATTTGGTTGGCTAGGCGCCTGTGGCTCAGCGGGCTAAGGCGCCAGCCACGTACACCTGAGCTGGCGGGTTCGAATCCAGCCCAGGCCTGCCAAACAACAATGATGGCTGCAGCCAAAAAATGGCCGGACGTTGTGGCAGGTGCCTGTAGTCCCAGCTACTTGGGAGGCAGAGGCAGGAGACTCACTTGAGCCCAGGAATTAGAAGTTGCTGTGAGCTGTGATGCCACAGCACTCTCTCCAGGGTGGCAGCTTGAGGCTCTGCCTCAAATAAAAAAAGAAATAGATATTTGGGGATACTGTGTTTTGAAAGAACTAAATAGGAAAACGTTTTAATTTGAATATCAAAAATAAGGATAGGTAGGTGGGGAATTGAGTCAAACTTGACATTTTGCATTAGGGTGTCAGCTGATATTGTCTAAACCTGCGGAAAATAAAATCAGCATCTGTTTTTCAAAGCCGTTGTGGCCACTGCCTGAAGCGCTAAAATGGAAATGGCTAGAAGTGGTGGCCTCTTCATAGTCAGGGAAGACGTTTTCCCTTTTCACTTTATGACCTATATTTTTGGATTTTTTTGTCATGTGCATATATGATTTTTATCAAAATTATAAATTAAATCCCTAATGATTGAGGTGACCTCAGGTGCCAGGTGAAAGACTCTTAATTTGAGCAACAAAAAAAAATAGTATCAGATTATGACCCAATGTCTACTTTCCATGAGTCCATCATTTTATAAATAATCAGGTGAGTAAACAAATGGGAAAGAAGATGAACCACCTGTGCAGAAAACATCCAGATAATTTACGTAAGTGCTTCTCCGTCAAGGAGGGGGCACAGCTCAGTGGGGCCCAGCAGGGGACAATAAGAGGGAGAGGGTCACTGAGAGACACCACAGCGGGCGCCCACGGCCACCACCCTTAGGGAGGGTGATGCTGACACCTGGAGCCTGGACGAGATGGGATTGAAGGGTTCTTTGCCCATAATCCCAGCCTGATCCTGAGGCGACACCTGACAGAGCCCACAGGACACCTGCAAGATGCCTGCGGTGCCCTCACAGTCCCCAGAACAGAGCGCCTCAGAAACTCACAGCCCTGAGGAGCTGGGGACAGATGAGACCCCGTGCCATGTGGGGGCCAGGCACAGTGGCAGGCACCTGTTGTCCCAGCACTCGGGGAGCCCAGGCATTTGAGGTTACAGTGATGACACCACAGCACTCTAGCCTGTTCGACTGAGTAACACTCTGTCTCCAAAAACAAAAAGTCACATGGATGGTTGGCATATTGGGGCTTGGAAGAGACCATAAGGAAAAATCATGGAAATCTGGGAAAAAATGGACTTTAGCTAATAATGTGTCAGTATTGGTTAATTATATATATATATATTTTTTTTTTTTTGACAGAGCCTCAAGCTGTCACCCTGGATAGAGTGCCATGGCACCACAGCTCACAGCAACCTCCAATTCCTGGGCTCAAGCAAGTCTCTTGCCTCAGCTTCCCAAGTAGCTGGGACTACAGGCACCCACCACAACGCTCAGCCATTTTTTGGTTGCAGCCATCATTGTTTTTTGGCGGGCCCAGGCTGGATTCAAACCCGCCAGCTCAGGTGTACGTGGCTGATGCCTTAGCCCATTGAGCCACAGGCACCGAGCCAATATTGGTTAATTATAACAAGGCAGTGTAAGGTGGTACTAACTGGGCACTGGATGCAGGGCGTAAGGGAACTGTAGTATTTTCCTAATTTTTTTTTTCTTTTTTGAGACAGACTTACTATGTCACCCTCGGTAGAGTGCTGTGGCGTCACAGCTCACAGCAACCGCCAACTCTTGGGCTTAAGTGATTGATTCTCTTGACTCAGCCTCCCAAGTAGCTGGGACTATAGCGCCTGCTGCAATGCCCGGCTATGTTTTTGTTGTAGTTGTCATTGTGTTCCAGCAGGCCCAGGCTGGGTTCGAACCAGCCTGCCCCAGTGTATGTGTCTGGTGCCCTAGCCGCTGAGCTACCGGCACCAAGCCTATAATTTTTTTTTTTTTTTTTTTGAGACAGAGCCTCAAGCTGTCACCCTGGATAGAGTGCTGTGGCATCACAGCTCACAGCAACCTCCAATTCCTGGGCTCAAGCGAGTCTCCTGCCTCTGCTTCCCAAGTAGCTGGGACTACAG
>CAUYON010206341.1:0-66172 GCA_963573935.1 Arctocebus calabarensis | reverse complement strand
TGCCTGTTCTGCTTCCTCTCTCTTCTTTGCTGCCTCTTTAACTACCTACATTAACTCAAAAACTTTATCCTCTAGCTTTGAGGTTCTTTCTTCTCAAAGGTCTAACCAATTTTTGATACTTGCCACTGAATCTTTACATCCCCTCATTGTATCCTTTATTTCCTTAAGCTCCACCTATCCTTTCTATATTCTACATATCTCTTGTCCAACTTTTGGTTGTATCTTTCCATTTTCTTATCCCTTCCTTTTATTACCTTTATCATCCATATTTGAAATTCCCTTTCTTGCTGGTCCATTAATCTTTATAGGTGGGATCTTCTGCAGTAGCTGCTTCATGATCCTTTGTGGGAGTTCCTCTGTTTGGTTTTTCCTGTTGGTTGAAGTTGTCTGTTGGGCCTCCTCATGTGTTCTTTCTTCTTGTTCACCTCCTTGTCCTCTTTTTTCCTTTAACCACCTCTTTTGTTTCAAACCAAGTCTTTGCTCTTGATGACATGCAATATGTTGCAGTATGTTGCCAGGACATGAGGTGGCACTGTGGATTTTTAAGGGACAGAGCACAGCCAGCAACCTCTATGGTCCTTATTCCAAACTTAGTTGCTTTCAGTGATCACCTGATTGTTTCCTTAGTCTTCATACCCTGCTGGGTTGGGATGTTAAAACTCACAAGAATCCTTCAGGGGCAGGTTTGACAGTATGCCTGACTTCAGTTCCCATGAGATGTTGGAGTCCTTCATTCTGTCCCAGGAGTGGAGTTCTGATCCTGGCAGGCAGAATTATGATAGCTGTGCTTTAGGCCCCTGCTTAGACCTTCTCATGACTTTCCCACGATTTTGTCACCCTGGCCTCCAAGACTTTTCCAGGATGGCTGCCTCGCCAGCTGCCAAATCTATAGCAAATCCACCCCAACTGACATTCAAACCTGGTTGTTGTATATTGTTCAAGTCCGCCCACTCTTCCAAGCTTTTTACTCAACACACAGCTTCCTCCAACTACTGAAAACTCCAGAAAGGCTTCCTCCTGTCCTGGACCTCTTTTGGGGGGAGAGGCCAGTTGATCCCAGCTGGTCATAATCACCTGCCTAATTCATCAGATTTCCACCACTTGGAATCATACGCTGTATCAAGCTCACCACCTTCTTGTGCTCCAGGAGCTATGACTCTAGGTAAGGTCCCTGCACCAGGTATGGCTGAGTTCTCTCTTTTTCTCCAGTTGTTCTAGGAGAGTCCAGCTGAACTATCCTTCTGATCCACCATCTTGCTCTGCCTCCCCAACATCGTTTTTTAATTTCCCCAGTAATCTGTGTGTTGTTTATAACAGGATATTGTCTTTGGGCAGGAACTTCTGTTTACTCCTGTCCCTATTAGAATCTTCTCTGGGCTGAATTGAAATTCAGAGGTACCAAAGTTGCGATTCAGTCAGCTTAACTTCCATTGTATCACTTTCAATCTACTGATTTACAAATGGACTGAGAAGATTTCCTTGATAGGAGAGGGGATGGGAATATGACTCTCCCATCTAGTGAGGCTTAAGAACAAAATAGTGGGCTCGGCTCCTGTGGCTCAACGGGCTAAGGCACCAGCCATGTACACCTGAGCTGGCAGGTTCAAATCCAGTCCAGGCTGGCCAAACAACAATGACGGCTGCAACCAAAAAATGGCTGGGCGTTGTGGCAGGTGCCTGTGGTCCCAGCTACTTGGGAGGCAGAGGCAGGAGACTTGCTTGAGCCCAGGAATTGGAGGTTGCTGTGAGCTGTGATGCCACAGCACTCTATCCAGGGTGATAGCTTGAGGCTCTGTCTCAAAAAAAAAAAAAAAAAAAGAACAAAATAGTGCTTCTGATGAACTAGGGTAGGACCAAACTAGATTCCAGAAAATACACAAAGCAGCGAGATCCCTAAAAGGGAAGGGGAGTGTTTTAATTATTTGTGTTAAATAATGAAAAACTCCAACTTAGTAGCTTAAAACAAAAACAATCATTTATTTTGCTCATGAATCTGTGAGTCAGGAATTGGAACAGGTAAAAAGGGAATGTTTCATTTATGCGTATAATGTTTGGAGTCCCAAAACTTCAGTGCTGGAACACCTGAAGCTGCCCAGCCATCCAAACCCTTCTATCTCCACACGTAGCCTCCCTACATGGCTGGCTTGAGCACTCACAAAACTCAGCAGCCTCACCATTATTAAATACCTTATGTGTCAGGCTCTGAGAGAAAGTATTCCACAAGGCCTGGGCAGAATTTGTAGGTTTCTTACTACTTCAAAACATCACTTCTTCCACATTCTATTGGTCAAGTAAGTCACTAAAACCAGCACCAATTCAAGGAAAAGGAAATTAGACTCCTCCATCAGTGGGAGACGTAGCAAAGAATTTGCAGTCATCTTTAATCATTCATAATATGTCCACTGCCCACAAATTTATTCACATTCATTTCACATACAAACATGCACCTCATATTTCCCAAGGCTCCCAAAAGTCTCATCCCTTTTGCACACTGGTCCAAAGTCAAAATCAAGATGAGCTCCTTAATGGAGTTCCTTGAGGATAATTCTTCTTGATCTGAAGACCATGAGATGAAAATACTAATTATCTGCCTCCTCTACACACCCAAATATCCAATAATGACACAGGACAGGCTAACTGCAATTAACACAGCCATTCACAGAAGGAGCGTATAGAATCATAGGTTAATGGCAATCACTAGTATGTAATATTTATGAAGTCCAACCAGACCCGTAGCAATAATTCCCTTTGCTCTAAAGCCAAGGTACAATGTATTAAGCATATTCCTGAGAGGAGAGAAAGAGTCACGGATGATGAGAGCTCAGGGTGGCCAGTAACAATCAGAACTGAGGAAAACATTGCAAAAATTCATCAGATTATCCATCAAATTCATCGGCTAACTGTAAGAAGCATAAGAGACAAAGTAAACATCAATAGATAAACAGTTAGGAAAATCTTTATTGAAAATCTTAGCCTGAGAAAGATGTGTACAAAAAAAGGTTACAAAGGAGCTCACTGATGAACAAACGCAAAGGAGAGTTGAAGTTTTCCAAGACCTTTTGGGGAGGCAAGATGATGTTTTGGGCCATGTTATCACTTGTGATAAACAGGAGTGTACAAAATGATCCTGAAACGAGGCATCAAAGTGCACAATGGAGGTCAGCCAAATCTCCATGACCAAAAATTTCCATCAGTCCTAATCAAGAGTCAAAATGATGTTGCTACTCATAATCTTTTTTGATACCAGAGGGATTGTTCACTATGAATTTATAGCAGCTGGACACAGCTAACCCAGTTTACTATTTGGAAGCATGAAAAAGGAGATTATGCATGAAGGAGATTAAAACAGCACAAACTTTTGCCAACAACTCAGAGACTCTTCCACCATGACAATGCACCAGCTCACACGGTACTGTCTGTGAGGGAGTTTTTACCCCTGTAAACAAATAACTGTGTTGAAACACCATCCCTAGTCACCTGATCTGGCCCTTAATGACATTTTCCTTTACTGGAAGAAAAAGGAAATATTGAAAGGAAGATATTTTGATGACATTCAGGACATCAACGGTAATACGACAACAGCTCTTATGACCATTCTAGGAAAAGAGTTCCAAAATTGCTTTGAAGGATGGAGTATCAGTGCATAGCTTCCCAAGAGGAGTACTTCAATGTTGATGGTAGCGATATTCAGCAATAAGTTATGTAGCACTTTTTCTAGGACAAGTTTGTGAACTTAATTGTCAGACCCTTGTACTTATGAACTAAATGTGCTATAAATTTAAAGATTTATTCTTTAGAGTACAAGCCACTTTGTTGAAGGAAACTGTCTCACTGTGAGTAAACAGAGTAGTCTAGCTTTCATTTCGTGGATTATTGATTTTCAGGTGATCAATGGATTCATTAGCATTAGAACATTGAGAAGGCTGTACTGAATTCTGTCAACAAGTGACCTTGGAATAGGGCATCAAGTGGGTAATATATGTCAAGTTGAGCTTCTAGAAGGACACTGGCATTCTTTTTTCTACACACAGATAAGTAAAACCTAAGACTATATTGCAGATACATGTATAATAATTGTATGGGTTCTTAAGAATATTTAGAGAATGGAACCACTTTTAAAGATTTAGAAGTGTCAAAGACCACAAGCAGAACTCTTTATTGTTTCTGGGTTACTCAAAATGTGCCAAAAGGGTACAGATTCTGGTACTAATAGGGGTTTGATGGATGGGCCCTATGTCTAATGGTTCTATGTGTTATGAATCTTGTTTATTAATGGATAAAGTCTATAAGTGCTCAGTAAATGTTAGTTCTCAGAATTCTTTTTATGAAAGTAACTATATACATGTAAAACTTTGCTAAGTTTTGGAATAGGTGCAGTGGCTCATACCTGTAAGCCTAGCACTCTGGGAGGCTGAGGCAGAAGAATTAAGCTCAAAAGTTTAAGACCAACCTGAGCAACAGCAAAACCCCATCTCTACTAAAAATATAAAAAAAATAACCAGGCATGGTGACACAAGCCTGAGTTCCAGCTACTCAGGAAGCTGAGGGAGGAGGATTGCTCAAGCCTATGAGTTTGAGGCTACTGTGAGCTATAATGGTGTCACTTTACTGTAGCTGAGGTGAAAGAGTGAGACTCTACCAAGAAAAAAAGAAAAACAAAGAACTTTTCCAATCATCATCTGTCGTAGAACTGCTACCAAAATGCAGATTTCCGTGAAAACCCTTATGGGGAAGAACATCACTCTTGAGGTTGAGCCTTCAGATGCAATAGAAAATGTAAAGACCAAGATCCAGGATAAGGAAGGAATTCCTCCTGATCAGCAAAGATCCATTTTTGCTGGCAAGCAACTGGAAAATGGATATACTTCCACTACAACATTCAAAAGGAGTCCACTCTTCATCTTGTGTTAAGACTTCATGGTGGTGCTAAGAAAAGGAAGAAGTCTTATACTACTCCCAAGATGAAGGAGCATAAGTGAAAAAAGTTTAAGCTGGCTGTCCTGAAATACCATAAGGCAGATGAGAATGGAAACATAAGTTGACTTCATTGCATGTCCTTCAGATAAGTGTGGTGCTGGAGTTTATATGACCAGCCACTTTGACAGACAGTATTGTGGTAAGTATTGCCTAACTTAGTGCTTCAATAAACCAGAAGACAAGTAATTATATATGAGTTAATAAACGACATGAACTAATGTTTAAAATGAAAGAAAGAGAGAAAGAAAGAAATCGAGAGAGCGAAAGGAAGGAAGGAGAGAGGGAGGAAGAAAGGAAGAAAGAAAGGAAAAAAAGGAGAGAGAGTGGAAGGGAGGAAGGAAAAGAAAAGACTTTGCTAAATTTTATATAGAATTATAGTTAAAGGTATGGTTTCTACTCTCGTTGAGCTTCTAAACTAACACATAACAGACAACATTTAAAAGGGCAATTTCCTAAATAGTTAGAGACAGAAATAGCAAAAAGTGTTTGTAACACCTTTTGTTTTAAAGAAGTCTACTTTTATCATATGATTGCAATATGTGGAACATGAACATTTTTCTACATTACAACACCAAACAATAGCACATAGTGTGGGAGCAAATGGAAAGTGAAGTGGGTGATTGAATATAATCAAGATAAATTCCATGCCATCAGAAGGGTGAAGTAGATACAGCTACACATTAGGTTTCATATTCAAATTCTTTTAACTTGGCAAAATTTCTGTCAAATGTATTTAGACACAAGGTGTCAGCACAACCTTAAGCTGAAATAATTCTCATCAGACTATCCAGATAATTGGGTAAGGCAGATTTGGTCTAAAGACAGTAATGTGGCTTAGGGTCTCTCTTCTGTGTTAGGCATTTTGTTTAGTTATTTAGTACTGATGGTTTTTAAATGCTGTCATATAAAGTCAAAGGGGTGCTCAAAAATAACTTTGAGACAAAGCACAACACCATAGGAAAGCTATAAAATTTATCAAATGGGGTTTTGTAATATCAAACAAAAAAATAGCTGGGCATTGTGGTGGTCACCTGTAGTCCCAGCTACTAGGGAGGCTGAGGCAAGAGCATCGCTTGAACCCAAGAGTTTGAGGTTGCTGTGAGCTATGATGCCACAGCACTCTATTGAGGGTGACAAAGTGAAATTCTGTCTCAAAAAAAAAAAAATTATGTTTTTCCTGTTAGAGCATGGCCTTCTTTTAAGGGCAGGGAATTTTGTTTGATATGTCTTGTAATATCTTGCAATTACAGAGTCTGGTATAACAACCGTTTAATAAATGTTTAGTGAAGGAAGGCTGGAATGAAGGAAGATAGAAGGCAAGGAAAGGTAAACAAGTTAGTGCTTATCCAAATATCACAAACTCCAATTAGCATAATCCTATTAAAGGAGGCTAATTGTATTCATTGCCTTTTTATTAATTTGTTGGTTTCTAAATCAATTGACTATATTAAAAATCTTCATAAAGTATACAGCAGATGCCTCTTTAGGACCTATTAGAATACTCGCTCTTGTCCAGATTTTTTAATAAACACCAAAGACTTTTTTATAATCTGTATTTCACAGTAGTGAAAGTCTGGAACTGTTGACAATTGTCAGAATGCAATCTGTAGCTACCTCAACCCATGTAGAAGAGAGTTTCAACTCTTTCTTTCCTAATTAATTATAGGATTAAGTTTTATTTTATTAAAAAGAGTAGAGCGCCAACCCTATATACCGAGGGCTGCGGGTTCAAAGCTGGCCCCAGCCGAACTGCATCAAAAATTAGCCGAGCACTGTGGCGAGTGCCTGTGGTCCCAGCTACTCGGGAGGCTGAGGCAAGAGAATCGCTTAAGGCCAAGAGCTGGAGGTTGCTGTGAGCTGTGACTCCACAGCACTCTACCGAGGGCGATAGAGTGAGACTGTCTCCACAAAAAAAAAAAAAAGAGGGAAATGTTTTCATTATGATTAGAATTTTATATTTGTGTAAAACACTTATAAAAGCTAATCTAATGAGGATTCCATTAGTCTGAAACTTCTGTTTAACCAAAACTTTGCTAGGTTGTACAGAGTAATGAGACTAACATAGTGTTTCAAAATGCATTCTGAATTAACAAGGATTTAATTATACTTAATATAGGTTTATGCATTGTTTTCAGATAATTTGAATATTGATGTAGCATGGAGAATTACCAATGATCTTAGAGATATAGTTGATTTTACAGATTATCAATTCAAATGCATCATTGCAGACATAAGAAAACCAAGGCCCCAGATAAGTGAAGTGACTTACCCAGAATCACACATCTGGTTAATGTCACAGTGGAGCTAGAGCCTAGGTCTACTGAATCCCAGCCATTACTATTATATATGCATTTATTGGACAAATAGACTAACACACCACTTCTTTTTGCAGTTGCCTTTAATTCTTTACCTAGAGAATAGAGAGATTTTTCTGTAATAATATGTAAAACAAGAATAGGTTGAATGGTCAAATAGTCTAATGGCCAATCACATAAAAGACATAGAGCTTGGTCTTTATGGTGCAGAAAAATGGAATTAATTTCCTAAGGTCTGAATATTTTGAAATCAAATCTCTCAGAATAAAACTCTGCCTTCTAGAATCTGCTTCCCCCTTTATAGCTCTAGTTTTGGCACGGTGCAGAGTGTCTGGTACCTACATGGTAGCTGACAAGGAAGAATGATGAAAAGTAACTCGGTCTTCATTCTTCCCACCCTTGATGATCAAGTTGAGCATCTTTATCTCATTAATATCTTACTGTAAAATCTCTTGACACCTGAAAAGACTAGCAATTTATTTATAAGGCTGGGATACCTGAGTGTGAAGCTTTCTGCCAGCAGAGATTTTTCAAAGATTTATCTTCCTCCTGGAGTAAATATCATATTTTTAATTATTCATAATGTTTCTCCTGTTTAAGCACAAGCTTCCTCAGAGGACAGAAGTGTATTAAGGCTCTTCTGTTACTATAAGAGTGTGAATAGAATATATATATTTTTAGCATTTCATTGTTATTCTGGGCAAACAAAATTAAACATGATTTGCAAGTGCTGCAGTCAGAAACAACAAAAGGTGTAAAGTGATGCAACAGAATTTATACTGTGTGCACGCTGGAAAACTTAAATGAAAAATGCTCATAGTTGAAGTGGAAACTGAAAAGATTTCATATTCTTAACAGCTATATTAGAGAGGTAAAAATGGGAGCATGCCTATAAATATGACCAGAAAAGCTTTATTTAGATTCATGCTGAAGGAATACTCCACAGTTTTGAGTGTCTTCTATACAAGCTAAATTTGGTGAGCTGCCTTTTCTTATATTGAATCCTTAATGATTAGCCTAAGAAAGAGATGCTTTCTTCATATTTTCAGATTAGTTGGAATCACTAGGTTACCATTTATAAATACCAAGGTGGAAAGTAGCCCTTTAGGCTTTTCCATCAGGTGCTTTGAGGTCTAATTTACATATAGGAGAATTCATCATTTCTAGCATATACAATATGAGTTTCAACAAATGCATAGAGTCATAACACCACTACCTTCAAGATCTAGAAGAGCTCCTTCTCTCCCGAATTTTCCTCATCTTTCTTTGTATTCTACCTCTTCCCCCACTTTCACTGCCCAGCAAACACCAATAATTTTCTTTCTTTTTTTGGTGGGGGGAGGGTTTGCCTTTTTTGAGAATGTAATGTAAATGGTATGAAACACTACATAAAATTTTGGGTAGTTTGTCAGTTTCTTTCACTTTGTATAATGCATTGGACATTCATCCATGCTGTGTATACGAGTTGGTTGTCTGTTCCTTTTTTTTGCCCAGTATTCCCAGGTATGGATGTTCCAATTTCTCTACCAGCTCACCAGTTGATGGACATTTGTTTTGTTTCCAGGTTTTGGTGATTATGAATGAAACAGCTATAAGCATTCGGGTACGATTGTTTGTGTGAACATAAGCTTTCATTTCTCTTGGGTAAATATCTAGGAGTAGGATTTCTGGGTCATATGCCAAGTGTATTTTTAACTTTATTAAAAAATGACAAACTATTTTCCAAAGGGGCTGTCACATTTTACGTTCTCAGCACAATTCACAATTGCAAAGATGTGGACTCAATCCAAATGCCCATCTATTCATGTGTGGATTAACAAAATGTTGTGCATGTATATTGTGGAATAATATTCAGCCATTAAGAAGGATGAATTAAGGCCTTTTGCAACAATTTGGATGGAACTTAAGACCATTATCCTAAGTGAAGTTCTAAAGATTGGAAAACAAACACCACTATTAAATTGGAACTAACTCAAGAGCACACACATGCATAGACGGAAGTAAAACTCAGTGGAAATTAAGCAGTAGGGAGGCTAGAGGGGGGGATAGGGAAAACCTACCTACTGGATATAAGGGACAATATCTAGGTGATGGGCACACTTACAGCCATGACTCAAGCATAACAAAAGCAATCCATGCAACCAAAAACATTTGTAGCTTCTGTAATATTTTGAAATAATTAAAAAACTGCATTATCTTCAAATATATGAAGCATTAAGTAACTTTGCATTCTTGCTTGCACTTGGTATGGAAAGTCATTTTGTTGTATTTTTTTTTAATGTAGGCCATTCTCATAAGTGTAGTGGTAACACATTATGATTTTAATTTGCATTTCCCTAAAGTCTAATAATGCTGAGCATCTTTTAATGTGGTTATTTGCCATCTGTATGGCATAGTATATGTTCACATTTTTTGCCCATTTTCTTATTGGGTTATTTGTTTCTCTATTGTTGAAGTTTCCTTTTTTTTTTTTAAAGCATACTTTATATATGTAATGTAGTTACTAGTCCTTCAGGAGATAATGTGTTTTACAAATATTTTCTTCCAGTCTGTGGCCTTCGTTTCCTTTTTCAACAGTGTTTTTGAAGACTAGCGATTTTTAGCTTTTGTTTTATTTTGGTAGGGTTCTTGCATACCCAGTGTCTAATAGTTCTAGAGCCATTTCTTGAAAAGACTGTCTTTTCTCCATTAAATTGCCTTTGCATGTTAATCAGAAATCAAATGACCACATAAAAGTGGGTCTATCTCTGGACTCTCTGTTTGCCTTGATCTATTGTGCTCACCAAATACCACACTGTCTTGATTACTGTAACTTGATAGCCTTCAAATCAGACAGTGTGGGACCTCTAACTTTATTTGTAGATTAGTCAGTGGTGAGTAGGAGAACTGCATCTAAAATGGAAAATGTGTGACCAGCACATTCCAATTTAACCTTTACAACTTTGTGCAGGTCAATACATGTCTGCAGGCTGAATTCAGCCTACAGATTGCCATTTGATACAGAGGAAGAAGACTTCTGGTAGATCTCCTGGAGGACCAGCTCTTGCAGACAAGTCTTCTTCAACCCTTGCAGCAAGCAAGGCTTGATGTCAGTAGCATTTGCCACTCTTCCCAAAATAAAAGGAGACTCTCTGGTACAGAGAGTATGTGGCTCATCTTCTGTAAGAATCAGAGGCAGGCTACGAGTCACCCTTAAAGCATGAGATCAGGCTCCTGCACCAACTGTGGCGCTATTACCCTATCTCAACACTTTACGGAGTTACCAAGACCCACACTGACTGCACTGTTTGTATCAACCACCTCCATGAGAAGATCAAGATGCATGTCCATCAAGTATGCTGAGACTGACTCAGATATCGTTGCCAAGATGAAGGGCACCTTCATGGAACTGGACCACCAGAGGGATAAAAGGAAGCCCAAGAGGCAGGAGAAACCATTTGCCAAGAAGGCCATGTGATGGGGTAGCTGCTCCCCTGGTGAGGGCAGTCCTGAGGCCTGTCCTGGGCATGCCTCCAATGACAAAGGCGCCCGCATCATTGACTTGTGAGCCCATCCACCCTACATGATGTGCCCTGCCATGACCCCCCTCCAAGCCTTGCACCGGGCTAGATCCCATCAGAGGCCATGAACCCTCAGCAGCTTATGCTTGGAGAGATGCCTCCTGCCCAGTCTCCTTCTGAGAATCCACTCACATCTTTTTCCTCACCAACCTGACAGAGGCAACCAACGAGCTTGTGCTGTCCATGCTTTTCAACCAGTTCCCTGGCTTCAAGGAGGTACGTCTGCTCCTGGGCCAGCACAACAAGGCCTTTGTGGAGTTTGACAATGAGGTGCAGGCTGGGGCAGCTCATGATGACCTGCAGGGTTTTACTGTCACCCAAAACAACCCATGAGCATCCCTTTTGCCAAAAACTAGCACCTTTTCCCCATGCCTGCCTGTACCTCTGGTCTAAGGCCACCTCTTCCCCTTTTGGCTCAGTCCCTTGAAGTCCCCTTGGGACTTCTTGAAGCTGGGAGTGAGTGGTTGCCACCACACAGCATTGTACCCAGAGTCTGTCCCCAGACATTGCTCCAGGCACTGTTAGGCTGGAATTAAAGTGTTTTTTTGAGGTTTGGTTTTATACACACGCACAAGAATGAAATTATAATTCCCTTCAGGGATATCCCACTCTCCCTCCAACTTTATAAATCTCTCCACTGCTTGCTGGTAGTTGAAATTCCTTAAGTTGAGGGAAAGACTTTAAATTCATATTCAGAGATGAGGCTTAAAGTGCAAGTGGCTGTTTCTTTAAAAGTGAAACATAAACTTAACACATGACCCAGCATCTACTCCTAGATATCTATTGAAGACAAATGAAAGCATGTGTCCACGTGTAGGCTAGCACACAAATGTTCATAGCAGCATTATTTGTAATAGCATCAAAGTGGAATCAACCCAAATATCTATCATTTGATTATCATTTAGATAAACAAAATGTAGTATATCCATGCAATGGAAAACTATTCAGCAATTAAAAAGAATGAATTGAATGAAATATGCTATAACATCTCAAAAATGCTTTGCTAAGTGAAAGAAGCCAGACACAAAATGTTACATACTGTATTATTTCCTTTATATGCAGTATCTTAAAAGGGGAAATCTATGGAAAGAAAGTGTAAATTAGTGGTTGTCTGTGGCTGAGAGTCAGCATATGGATATACTGTAAATGAGCATGAGGGAATTTATGGGGTTGATGAAAATATTCTAAAACTGGATTATGGGTGTGGCTGCAGAACTCATTAAACTTACCAAAAAGGTCTTGAATTATACACTTAAATGGGTAAATTTTATGATATATAAATTATACTTCAATAAAATTTTTAAAATGCAAATGCCTGGTTAAGATAACAGTTTAGCATGAACAAGTTCACATACACTGCAAGTATTCAACCTCTGAACAAGTATAAATGGTTAAATATGGAGTTTACCTTCTTTTGTTTGGGGTGAAGATAAGGCTGGAGAAAGGACTGCAGTGAACACAGAAGAGAAGTGGGGATGAAAGGGGAGAGGTGGCCTTTCAGAGGCATTAAGAACCTGTACAACCCAGTCTGGGTTCTTGACCTGACTCCAACACTTACTAACAGGTCATTGTGGGCAAGGTATTCGTCTTCTTTTGTTCCCCATTAGCCCTCTGGGAAATAGTGCCTGTCATAGAACTACTGTGAAAAAACAAAGTGATAATTCACATAAAACACTTAGCCTAGTGCCAGGCCCATAAAATAATTTTGAAATGACTCATCATTTAAAATAGCAATTTTTCAATAGAAGACAAAATTCAAGGTTCCACTAATTTGCATTGTTATTTCTTATGTACTCTCAGCTGGGAAGAAGGATCTCTATCTGTCATAAACCAAAGGGAAACAAGCTATAACATCTCAAAAAGGTTCTGGAGTTTCTCTGGGGCTATCTATGATCTCACTTGTACACCCGCTGGAGCCAAGGAGGGGAGTAGGACTGCTCACCCCTTTCTCAGGGATCCAGGAGATTCTTCACCCTCGTCTTGCACCTCGTGAATCTTCCTCCTTCCTCTCCGGGCGAGAGGACATTGCACTGTCTCATATTTGAAACTCTCTGACATAGAACTTCACATTCAGATCTCCAAGTTTTCATTTTGATAAGTGAAGGGAAGATGTGACATTTTCTTTTTCAACAAAGCCTGACTTTCAAGTCTTTTCTCATTCAGGATGCAAAACTTAAAAGTAAAAATACAAGATTAGCAGGCAGAACTGAGCAATAACTTTGTCATGAGTTTTAAGGTGAATGCATTAGATAGATACATAGAAAATGATGGGGGAAAAAAACCTTGACAATTATGAATCCCAGAGAAAACAAAAAGCTTTCCAAAGAAGAAAATGTAATTATAGGTCACTGTGTGTCTAATTGTGAAAAATATTTACTTAGTGTTAAGAATACAAACACTTATATTCCACTCATCCAAAATCATGATACAACTCTAGTAGGAAGATGAAGTGAGAAATGAGGGAAACATCAGGGGAGGGATAAGAGAACCCGAGTCCCATCTTGCAAAGTAGAAAGTCAATGACAAATGATAACCAACATGTAAAAATACAAAGAAGTAACAATATAAAAATATTATTTAAAAATATGAAGGTAAACACACAGAGAGAGACCTCAATGCATCCCAAGTGATTGTTTCTCGATACCAGTAATTTGGGATGAGGAGAGGTGGGGTAGAAATTGTTTGTTTTACTTGTAAGAATTATAGAATTTTAACATTTTAAACTATGCATATGGATATCCTCAATACAAATTGAGAGAAAATAAGTAGTAGAGGGGAGTTTCTTTCCTAAGTTTGAATTGGAACTTTGGTCTAGGTTAAATGTATTGCTACAATTTATTTCAATTTAAGATTGATCTCAGAGAGAATCTCCCTGCTTTGGACACATTCTTAGAAGCATAAAGTCCTTGGCAGTAAGGATAACCTCCCCACGTGTGTGACAAGGAAAACGTGTTCCAGAGGGAAGGAGAAACCACAGTGTAAGCAAAGCCATCTTTACGTATAGTCAACTTTACCCGAGGGCAACTCATTGAAGCCTTCTTTTTATGTTTTAGAAAATGTACCTATGTTGTGGAAGAGTGGAATGTTCAAATACACATATGGATGAAACCTCAGGAGATGTGCTTATTCTTCTCACTGTTAGAAACTTCAGAATAAAAATTCCGAACTGATGCTAGAAGAAGTTACTTTAAGGATGGCAAGAAATTATGGTTAATTTAGCTGCTAAGTTAATGGTTACCCTGACATTTTTAAGGCTTATTTCCTCTCAGGAAGTACAAGCCCATCTCGCCCCGTCCCTGGTATATTACCTTTTAATTCAGTGCATCAAATATGTACGAAACAATATGTGTGCTATGGTTTGAATTTTGCGTCCCCCCTCAAATTCATATATTGAGGTCCTGACCTCTAGTGTCCCAGAATGTGACCTTATTTGTGAATAAGATCATGGCAGATAAAATTAGTTAAGATGCGGTATTAGGATGGGTCCTAATTCAACAAGATTGTTGTCTATCTAGAAAGGGGAAACTTGGACACAGAGACAATGCCATGTAACTATGAAGACAGAGACTGGGGTGACACTCCTTTATAGCAACACCAGCAATTGCCAGCAACCCACTAGAAGCCAGGAGAATCCCATGAAAGAGATTCCTCCTCACAGCTCTCGGAAGAAAGCAATTCTGCCAATAGCTTGACCTCAGACTCCCAGACACTAGAACTCTGAAACAATAAGTTTCTGTTGTTGAACCACCCCGTTAATGGTACTGCATGACAGCAACCCCAGCAAACCCATACAGTGTGTAACGTGCTCTTTCCAATAAGTGATGGTCTATTCCTCAGATTTTATTTTTGTTGTTACAAACCCACTATTTAGAGTCAGTGAAGCTAGAGTATATTTTCTCAACTTAATTGTATTGTCAATTGACTTAAATTCTTTTTTAGAGGTACATTTGTATAGTTATGTATGAAAAGTGGGAAGAGAAGGAAAATATGATTATTAATTAATTTATTTTTATTTTTATTGTTGGGGATTCATTAAGGGTACAAGAAACCAGGTTACACTGATTGGATTACTAATTTCTTTAGGCTGGATGAATCTAAAAAGGATCAGACTCAGGAAGACGTTCCAGTTGTATTCCTTGTTTGGTTTTCTAGCTAACTCAAGTCCTTTCGGTTTCCATTAGCTTTGTCAGTTTTCCTAAGAGATCAGTGAAAGTACATAGTTGTGTGTAGTTTGTTTTAGGTCTATACACTCTAAGGCAACATGAGTAACCCTGCCTTTCCATTTAAAATGTTCTCTTGTGGAGATTTCTCAAAGAATTAAAAATAGACCTACCATTCAAGCCAGCAATCTGACTACTGGGTATCTGTCTACCCAAAGGAAAAGACATCATTATATCGAAAAGATACCTGCACTATTCACAATACCAAAGATATAGAATCATCCTAAATGTCCACCAATCAGTGATTGGATAAAGAAAATATGGCATGTGTAATACTAGTCAGCCATAAAAAAAGAATGAAATCATGTCTTTTGCAGCAACATGGATGGAACTGGAAGTCATCATCTTAAGTGAATAACTCAGAAAAAATGTCAAATAGTGCATGTTCTCACTTATAACTAGGAGCTAGACAACGAGTACACTTAGGCATAAAGATTGGCTTACAACTGTAATCCTAGAACTCTGGGAGGCAACAGCTGGCAGATTGCCTAAGCTCAGGAGTTCAAGACCAGCCTGAGCAAGAGCAGAACCCCCGTCTCTACTAAAAATAGAAAAAACTAGCTGGGTGTTGTGGCAGGAACCTCTAATCCCAGCTACTCAGGAGGCTAAGGCAAGAGAATTGCTTGAGGCCAAGAGTTTGAGGTTGCTGTGAGCTATGATGCAATGGAACTCTACCCAGGATGACAGAGTGAGACTCTGTCTCAAAAAACAAACAGACAACGAAAAAATTGGAGACTGGAAAGGTGGGAGGGTAGGAAGAGGATGTAGGGTGAGAAATTACCTAGTGGGTACTACATACGTTAATTGGTGAAAAACCCAGACTTTTCCACTATGCAATATACCCAGTAACAAATCTGCACATGTACCCCATAAATATATTTAAAAAATTTTTTTTAATGATAAATAAAAAGAAAAAAATGTTCCCTACAGACAAACTACTATGGATCTGAATAAGACACCACCACTCCCTATGCATTATGGATCTGTGACTACAAAAGGAATTAAAAATGTTTACCTAATACAGAAGAAATTTCTAATCAGTGGTGTGTATGTGTCTTGATGCACAGTCAACTGTCATGTCTCTGGAGTGTATGCATTATCTCAATGTGCATATTGGGAGTATCTCCAGAATAAGGGCCTGAAAAAGTTCTACTCCTCGTATTATTAAAAGAATTGTGATATAGCTATGTTGACAATTCAAGTTAAAAAACACATTTTCTTTGATTATCTGAATGTTGCAGGCAAATGTAGAAACTTATTAGCATGAATTTTTATCCAGAGAATTGATTCAATTTTCCATTTCATTCTGCTCATGTAAGCATGGTCAAATCATTGAGTGAGAAATGTTCCCAGAGATGAACTGCATTTAAAACCTTAGTAAATTTGAGACCAGCCTGAGCAAGAGCAAAACACTATCTCTACTAAAAATAGAAAAACTAGCTAGGTGTTGTGGTGAGCACCTGTATTCCCAGCAACTAAGGAGGCTGAGTCAGGAGGATCAAGCCCAGGAATTTGAGGTTGCTGTGAGTTATAATGACAGCACTCTATCCAAACTGTCTCAAAAACAAACAAACAAACAAACCTTTGGGAAAAATTGATTTTCGTCTAATGGCCAAACATAACAAAGTCTCTTGTGAGATAAGGATCTTAGAAGTCAAGGGATTTGATGGAGATTATAAAATGATAATACTCACACTTTTGACTGCTGCAATTACAAGAGCTACAAAATAAAGTATACAAGATAACAAAGTTATCAGTATATATTGAAAATTACAACTAGGATGCAGTTTTTTCCTTCTTAAAATGTGTATATATTTTTTGGAATACTCTTTATATGTGTATCTTTATTAATACCTTAAAAGCAAGATACTGTTGCAAATTTAATAACTATCATAATTTCAAAGTAGTGATGAGTGTAAATAATAATTCAAGATATTTCTAACAACTGTAATGTGACCTGCAAATATCTGTGATTTATGTTAGTGACAAAGTCACTGATACTGATACAGAAAGACATTGTGGGTTACCAATAGATAGACTAGTAATCCAAGCAGGATATAGTATTAGAATTTTGAATGGGTGTGATTATTTTATCAGTTTCTAGAATGATTCAGGAACTCTTACTGGGTTCTTCAGAATGAGACTAACACCTTGGACTAACTTGACATTGGACAAGGGGTGAGGGTGCGTATGGAGGACACCACTGAAAGGTCTAGAACCCAAGCTGAATTAGATGCATCTTAGAGCCAAGACAATGTTTGTTGCAATAACATTCATTCATTCAACAAGAATTATCTGCCGGGAACCAGAAACTGAGTGGATGCTTCCTAGCAACTTAGTCCTATCTTCAGATATTCAAAAGACAGTCACAGAAATCCAGAGATCAATGAGAAAAAAAATTGCATTAATTCATGAAAAAGTTATTCATCTTGATTGGCTTTTAAGACAAGGACATATATTCTACATCTAATCATGCCACTGGTTCTCTCAGTAATCTCAGCCAGTTCACTTGTGTGTATGTGTGTGTTTTATTTCTGCCAAAATATTTTTATAGACTTTATATTTTAGAACAATTTTATATTTACAGAAAAATTGAGATCATACAGAGAGTTTCCATATGCCCGAACTCAGTTTCCCTTCTTATTAATATATTAATGTGTTCCATTTACTACACCTAATGAACTAATATCAATCGATAACTTTAGAACTAAAATCCATACTTTATTTAGATTGCCTTAGTTTTACTTCATGTTTTTCTATTCCTGGGATACAATACTACAGTTAGTCATCCTGCCACTTTAGCTTCTTACACTCCTCTTAGCTGTGGCAGTTTGGAGACTAACCTTGTTTTTGATGACCTTGACTGTTTGAAGGGGTACTGGTCAAGTATATTGAAGCACATCCCTCTATTGAGGTGTAGCTCAAGGTTTTGGCATGATTAGACTGAAGTTGTCAGATTTTTTAGAAGATTACATAGGTAAAGTGCCACTTTCAATATGTCAGATCAAAGGTACTTGCTGTCAACATGAGTTACCACTTTTTTCTTTTTTTTTTTTAGACAGAGTCTCACTATGTCCGTCACCTTTGGTACAGTGCTGCGGTGTCAAACTCTCGGGCTTAAGTGGTTCTCTTGCCTCAGCCTCCCAAGTAACTAGGCCTACAGGTGCCCGCCACAACACCTGGCTATTTTTGTTGTTGTTGTTACTGTTGTTGTCATTGTTGTTTAGCAGGCCCGGGCTGGGTTCGAACCCGCCAGCCCCTGTGTATGTGGCCAGCTCCCTAACCACTGAGCTATGGGCGCCAAGCCAGTTATCACTGTTGATGATCACATGACTGAGGTAGCATTTGTCAGGTTACTCTATAGTAATCATTATTCCTTCCCACTCCCACTAATACACTTTTTGCATTTCTGTAACTCATTACTAAGAGAAAATAATCCTCACTATTCTTGATACCCTAGTTCTTTATAGAAGTATAGATCTAGAAGAGATTTTGGAAGATGAGCTAGTGCAGTCTCTTGCACCTGTATCTAAGCCTTCCAGTTTCTGGCTGGCCTACTTTAAAAGATAAAAAGGGATGGAGACTTCACAGTGAAAGAATTCTGAACTCTTGACAAATGAGGCTCTACAACTCAAGCCATCAACAAATACATAACGTAGAGTGTAGGACCCTGTGCAAGCTGCTTAGATATGTGTATAACTCCAAGGCATTTACACCATCTTCAATCATTTCTGGAACAAGGTAGTGCATAAATAAATAAATATGTGGGCAGAGAGACAAATGACTGAGTAAAATACAAAGCAGTGGGAATCAGTACAAAAATTGTAGTGGATATAAACACAATTTTGGGACTGATAAGATCTAAATTTACCTTGCAGTTCCACTGAATTAAATCATTCAACTTCAGACAAGTCACTTAGCCTTTCTAAATCCCAGTCACCTTTAACTGTAGAATAGGGTTAATCATACCCACTATTAAAAGTTGTACAAATCAAATAACACAGAGGAAGCATCTGGCACACAGTAGGTCCTCAATCCATGGTAGCTATTGCTATTGGGTAATAATTATATGACCCCACTTGAAAGTCACTGTAAATTAACCTAAAAGTCTGTTTTAGGTGGGTTTTCCTCTGCTGCAACTGAATCTAAAGGGTGTACATGTATACTTGTCTCTTTCGTTTTCTTCCTGCTTCCCTACTTTCTACCTTGTTTCCCCTCAGATTTCATTACCTCTTTCTTGTTCTCTTAGGCAGCTGCTGACTTCATATTACTCTCCGCCGCCAAGCCCCTTTGTGTTACCCTGGCGTTTCTGAAGCACAGAGCTTCTTAGTGGCTGATAAGAACTCCTTCTCCCCCAGGTAGTCAGGGAGAAGCAGAGAGCCGGCTGCAGGGAGGAAACCGTTCCTGTGTGGGAGACTCGGATTCCTGCATTTGTTTATTTTGTTTTAAGTGGTTGGTTTGCTGATCGTATTAACGTAAAGGATAATGATATTTGGGAATAAAAGTCAATGAATTAGTAATGATAAGAGAAGTAAGAACCAGTACTGTGGGATAGAGAGCATGTGTTAAAAATATCTGTCCTTTTCAACTCTGCCTGCTAAGCCTTTTCCTAGACGGAAAGGCGCAGATAGTGCTTCCGAGAGAGGCGCCAGAGGATCCTGGTGGGAGCTGTTCCCCCACGAGGAACACCGTGCCCCAGGGCAGAGGCCTTCTCTCCAGAGGCTTTCTCCCGTACAGGGAACGAAACTTCCTTTTTCCTCAAGCCAACTAACTAGAATAAAAAATGTAAAAATGTATACATTTCAGAATGGAAGCTCAGAAAGGGGAACGTGTTAGGGTCTGTTTTGAGAACTTTATGCCTTGACAGTTCTTCTTCCAAATAGTGTATGCTGTTATGTTTACAGTCCAACAGGCAGCTATCCATGATCCAATGAAAGCACAGACGTGCGCAAGGGGAACCATAAGGAAATTCGAAAAGAAAACGTGGCTCAGGATGAGCACGCTGAAGCACAGCATCTGGGACATCACGCAGTCATTGTCTAGAAGACTGGTCAAACTGAACTCCTGCACCCCCAGCAGCCTGGCTGCCAAACCCTGAGTCGAGTCCACGCAGAGAAGACAGACAACTGTGCAAGCAAGGACTCTGTGCTCCAAACGTCCAACCTCCAGTCCAGGAAGACGGTATCACAGGCCTGCAAGCCAAGGCATTACAGCCGACCCGAGCCAGTGCTCTGGTGCCAGGCCTGGCCTCGGATTTATTGCTTTAATGGCTAAGGTCACAGGCTAAGGCATTCTCCAGATTCTGCTGTTGAATACAGACACCACCGCCCCTCCTTCCACCCCCCCATCAAATGCCAGGAGTCTGTTAGGGCAGAACTGCACAAATGGGAAACACCCATCAAATGCAGCAGGAATATTCACTTCACTAGGAAGCCTTTATGTGCCATTACTTTAGAAAGGATTCCTTGTTAGTCCTACCATTAAACAATTAAATTGTCAGAGATGAATTCCGTGCATGTGTGTGCAGAGCTTGCCTGTGTGTGCAGGATGTGTAATTTCCCACTCAGGTGGTGTCTGCTGCAGGTTGTCGCTCGCTCTCTCTTTCTCCCTCTGTCTCTCTCTTTCCACCCCAATTGTAGCTTTTCCTTTACATTGTTGAAAACAAATACATCTTCCTGATGGTATAAGCATTTTTGTTAGGAACTTTGATACGCCTGCACGTTTTATACAACACAGAAGATAAGAATACAAAATGAAATGCTCAAAGATTAATTTGTCTCCAGGTATCTCTCTGCCAGAACATGATTTTTCAGTTCCCTTTTCCTGACACTGGTTATCGATATAGTCTGTTCACTCCCTTTGCATTCAGTACATGGACATTACATCAAAGAGCTCTAAATCAAGGCACGGCTAATGCCTACAGATGGGAAGAATGATTAGCAAGCACTATGTTTCCCTCATATTTTCCTTCTAATTAGGGATTCATGCCTTCTTGGCACTGATTGCCTTATCTTACTTCTCTATTATAAAATATTTGACCTATGAAAATCAAAGCTTGTGAAAGGCACACATATTTCACTTAAACCGAGTACTAATTATGTTAGTCAGGAAAGCACATATCACTTGAAATAAATTTTGATAATATTCAACAAATATAATTAGGATTACTACTTCAATCTCTATCGGTTCTTATATAACACGTGTTTTTACCTAATCAGAATATATTCTGACCCTTGTCAGCCACCAAAACTTTTCATTGAGAGTTTGATCTTTTTGAAAATGCTAAAAACAGAAATAGACTAGCTATACATTGAGACAAAAAAGACTAGAAATTACATACATATATGGTAAAGAGTGAACGCAAGAAAATACTGCCAGTTATCTACAAATCCACCAGCTTCTGAAAAAAAAAAAGCATGTTGGATTAATTCTCTATGTGCCAATGCAATTATTGGTCACCTAATAAATCCTTCTTGATTGAGGTAACATAGGATCAGGGATGTGATTGAGGTAACATAGGATCAGGGATGTCTCCCACTGTCTTCATATTAAGCCTCATAGAATGTTCAGCCTTCCTGTTTTATAACAATGTACAGAACAGGCAAAGGGAGAAAGAAAAAAGGTTTTGGAATCAGATTATTACTGATTCTCCACTGAGAAATCATAAAGCTACACTTTGTCCACTGACTGCCCCCTTTTTAAATCTCATTTCCCTTGGCTTATATCCTTTTTCAAACAGGAAGACAAAAGTGTAATTTTCCAAGCATCCTTCTGTTGCCTGCTGAGAGTTATACTTAGGCTAAACCTGGGGTACGGTCTGCTGTCCAGTTCTGGGTTCCCTCACAACTCTGCATAGCCTCTCCCTGGCACCAAAATCAGTCTGCAGGTTTCAGATGAAACACTGCACCTCTTTACTCAGTCACTCATGTTCTGGCGCAGTGTGGACCCACAAGTTTATGTTTTTGGTCACCAAATAACTGTATAGGCCCTTACTCTCAGAGGCAGGACAAGGCTATGGGAGGGGGACGTCGTCCTTGGAGGAAGCAAAGGACGATAGAACAAAAAAGGTAGCATTTCCAGAAAATACCCATGTCACTATTTTTCTTATTTACTTTTTATCTCAGTTTATTACATAAAAAGTTTAAACTCATCCTACCTCCAACATACACAGATACAAACACACACACCACTCTTTCACCATCTTTTGCTCAAATAACTCTTCCTTTTACCTTCGTGTTGTAACAATAGCGCTGCCATCTACCCAGGTATGAAGATTTTTCAGCCTTAGTATTGGCTTTGATTCATCCAGAGTCCCCGTGCCTGCAGCACTCTGTGTGTTGTCCACGCGTGGAACTCACACGTGTCATCCCTTAGCCCCTGGGAGGTCTCCTTACCCGTCCTCTTAGGTTATCCAGATGCCACCCAAATCTCATGTCCAGTGATGACCCATCTTGTCCCTGAATTCTGGGATGAATTTTGGGTTGGATGTATACCCAGTTGCCATACTGTTTTAGTTAGTATAGTATTAATAGCTTTCAAAGTACTTTAATCAAAAATGTGTAATTGAAAAAGTTACAAAGTATATTAGAATAATATGTCTTTAGAAATAATTGGTATGTATATTGCAAACCTTCCTATGTATTCATTAACATAGGTCCCTCCAACTAGTACCCTGAGCAAGGGACCATATATGTTACATGATTTCCATTCAGAAATAATACTTACTAGTTTGTATTACACCTGAAATCATGTCATTCATTATTAATTCTGATGATTAAAGTTTTTGTAGTTATTATGATACTCCTATTAAAATACAAATATCCCTGAGAAATAACACTCCAAACTCATTATCAAAGATTTACATCTTTTCAGATGTTATTTCAGGATTATCTGATGAAATAGCATATAACTTTCCACCTGTGATGGTAAATAAATAAATTCAGACACATGTGGAAACATAGCATGTAACTACTTCTATGTTGTGATATTAGGACAGTTAGTAGAGAACGCCTGTTACCAAAATTCAGCAACCCCATCCCAGATTTCTTCTTTAAAGTTTAAGCCAAAAGGGTCTTTGCACACCATTAAATACAGACGTCACTGAAAGAAGTCATGTATTAAGCCCAAAATGTTATTTTCCTCTCTGAATAAATGCATGTATCATATTTTTCAAGGTGATGATCTAATCTTTGAATTAGAAGAATAATTCATTCAGAATTTCATTAAATCCTAAGGCTTTGGCCTTAATGTTTATTGGAATAATCATAAATTTTTATAATTTGCTCTCCTATTCTGTCCTTAGCCAGGCCAAATTATTCAGCTGACCCTTGGACACCTCCACCTATCTGTTCTATGAACACCTCATACTCAACTAACCAGAACCAAAAGAATACATTCCCTTCACAACTGTTTCTGACTTTGTGTTCCGGCACAGTACGGAACCGTGTGTTCAGGTTTTTGGTCAAGAAAATACTGTGTAGGCCCTTACTACCAAAGGCAGGAAAAGTCTATAGGGAGACAATTCTCCTTGGAGGAAGAAAAGGAAAACAGAACAAAAAAGGTAATATTCCCATCTGTTATGGGTTTACATAGTCACATGTTAACACAAGTAGTAACCTCATGGTAAATTTTCACTTTTCTCTTCCTTATAATCAGTGATTATATCCTGATGAGTTCAACTCTGTGATACCTCACACTTGTCTCCTCATTCAGTATCCACTTATCTAAAGCAGACCTAGAGAGGACTGCTGAAAGAGTGTCCTATATAATGTTCCCAACCCACTCTCCACTGCACATTACGTCTTCCTAAACTTGGCGTTGATCATATCATTCTCTGGTTCAAAAATCTTTAATGCTTTCCATTGTTTATTAAATCAAAATCAGATTCATCTGCTTTCCAGTGTATATTATTATGATATGGCTTTGTCTACCTTCTGCCTTCACATAATCTTTAGTAAAAGCAGAACACTTGCTCTTCTCTAAAGGTACCCATTTGCTTTCCAAGATCAAGTTTTAGTCTCTCAAATAAATCTTTCTGGCTCCCCCCAGCTGGAGGTGATCATTCTACCTTTGAACTCTCTTGGCATCTACTGTGCCATGACTTACTCAATAGTATCATTATTTCTATGCTTGTCTTATGCTACTCACTTTATTAACAACTCCAGAAGTTTAGGAACAGTGTCTTATTCATCTCTACTTCACTTGCGGTGCCTAGCTCAATTATTGCATATAAAATGAACGTAATGATTGAAATAGTACTTAGTGAATTTTGAAGGCGAATGAGAAAGAAAGTGGATGAGTTCCTAGTTTCTGAAAGGATGGCTTTGCCATGAAATGACATTAAAGGGTCCTGGGAGCAGCTTCACATACTTTGTAATTTTGCATAAGACTGTACTTCAGGACAAACATCTCGGTATTGATGGAAATGTGTTAGGGGAAAGGAAGACAGGTTGGCCCAGAGCACCAGCATCTACTTGGATAAAATCTTTACTGGAGACTTTCGGAAGGCATGAAATAATTGGGTGCTAGGAATCCTGGGAACGTCCTCAGATCTTAGAACTGTTAGGGCTGTTGAGAGCACTGGGCTGGAGAAGTCTAGAAAAAGAAAATGAGATAATAAACTAACTGCCTGTTTCACCATAATATACACTAGACTAGATACACTAGACTACACAATTTTAGTATTATTTGCGTTTCTGCATATATATAAAACTGTTAATCAATTGCTTAGTCAATCATTATATATTTATTAAGTGCTTTCTGCATACCAGGCACTAGTACTGTGCTAAGTGCTGAAGATACTGGCATATACTAAAAAGACAAAAGTTCCTGCCCTCATGGATCTTATTTTTTAGTGGGAGAAATGATAAATATAATACAGACATAAAATACAGAACTATTAGAAGACAATCAACCCTCCAGATAAAAATGAAGCAGGATATGGAGGTGAAGTGTTAGAATTTTCAGCAGAATGGCCAGGCCTTGTTAAGAAGGTGATACTTGAGCAAAGATGTGGAAGAGGTGAACATTCACCCACGCAGCCCTCTGGGGAAAGAGCATAACAAAAAGGAGGAGTAACCAGTACACACGTCCTGAGTCTGGTAAGTCCTGATATACCGGAGAAACAGAAAGGAGGTCAGTTCACCTGGGGTGGTGAGAGGCAGAATGAGGTCAGAGGGGGAAAAACAGGCTTCAGGTCTTTGTAGGTCACTGTGAAAATGTGGTTTTTACTTTGAGTAGAATGGGGGGGAGACCATAAGAAGAATCTTGGTAATTGACACATTAGCCCTTGAGCTAACATTGACCTGTACATGGGCCAAAGACCGAAGCAAGGAAACCAGTGGAAAGGTATCACAATACCCCAGAAAAGAGATGATGCTGATGGCTTGCGGCAGGGTGACAGTAGCAAAGAGGATGGCAAGGGATAAGAGTCTAGAAAAATTTTTAAAGTAAAGTCACAAGGACTTTCTGATGTTTTAGATGTAGGATGACTCCCACATTTTCTGCCAGAAAAACAAGAAAAATAGTGTGGTTTATTAATGTAGAATATTAACGGCAGCCTAGGTTGGGAGAGGTTGCATTTGGGATCTGTAAAGCTTGTGGGATGTCTCCTATTAGACATTTACAGAGTCTGGAGTCAGGAGAGAATCTAGGCTGGAGATATAAATTTGGGAGTCGTCAGAATGTAGACAGAATTTGAAGCCAAGAGACTGGATGAGTTTGACAAGGGAGTGGCTACAGAGAAGAGACAAGGTCCAGGGCTGAGTTTGAGGCACTCCAGCTTTCAGAGGTCCTAGAGAAGAGGAAGAACCAGAAAGGAGACTGTGAAGGAGTCATAGAGAGGTAGGAAGCAGACCAAGTGGGTGTGTTGTCCTGGAAGCCAGGCTCAAGATGTGTAAAGGGAGAGCCAGTAAGCAACTGGGTCAAATGCTACTTACAGTTCAAGTAAGATACAAAATGACCTTTGTATTTGGCAATGTGGTAACTGGTGACATTGTTTCAATGGAGTGATGGAATAAGAAAACCTAACTGGAAAAGATCTGAGAATAAGAGAAGAAGAATTGGAGAGATTAAGTGTAGATGCCTTATTTTGCTATAAAAATGATGCATTTTTTTTAAAAAGCCAGTAATTCAAACTTTTTATTAAGACACACAGGCGATGTGTCCATAGCAATGTGAATACATCACATTTTACTTGTGAAATCTCTCTATCTAATGAGAAAAAGGCTTCGTGAAATGGGTTTCAGCAGTTTTAAGTCTGGCACTCTCTTCGTTAACTGTAGAAAAACAATCGCTGCCTTTAGTAAATTTGCAGCTTAAAGTATTTTAAGTTATACAATCAAACTTCTATCTTGGAACTTCACTCACTCACACACTCATACACACACACACACATCCCTAAATGATGACATCATAGCTCTCATTTGCATATTGTCCCTCAATATAAATAACATTCACTTCTTTGAAATATTTTATTGATTTACAGTTTTTTTTTCTCATGCCACAGCCACCACTTACCTTAAATTTTTAAATGATGTTTCTCATTCCATAGACACTTGATTCCCTCTTCTACTTGTAGACACAGGTTCATATTGTCAACAATTGGGCATGAGTCTCCGAAAATATTTTGGGATTAAAAGCAGGGCAGGGAAAGCTGTCAATAAAACATGCTAACCTAATGTATCTGAACAGGATAGGGTCTAGCAGGACTGCAAAGGTGCCAAGTACAATTATTTGATACTTGGGTTCTCATTTTGCTATAACATTAAAGCCAAGAGTCTTCTCCACCCCAGGGTAATGCCAGTTTCCCAGAAGGCTCATTTGTCAGAGCCAAAGCTCCAAAGATGCCAATGCACCCATGCTGATATTTAGTCTCATGTTATTTCTCAATTTTATGCTTAATTTGCTCCTTTTGGTTTTATGTATTTTGACACAGCCAAGTGTACGTGGGGATTTCCCCATAGTCCTTTAAATGCTATAAAACTTTAATATAGGGAGATAAAAACCATAATAAGCCATGCCTCTAAGCCCTCACATTTAGTTCTTTATTTGACTTAGACAATAACCAGTTTTAGATTGTTAAGTACTGGCACTGCTTTAAATGCCCTTTGCTGCTCCTTACCCTTCTCCCCCACCCAAATGAAAATTATATTCTAGTCTTAATCTGGACAAAAAAATTCTCATTGACTGCCCAAAATGCGATCTGTAAAGTTCTTAAATTGTCATCATAATGGCTTACATCGAGCATGAGCCAGTGCAATTTAATATGGCTCAGAATAAAGCCAAGATTGATGCCCAATTCCCAATTTTAGGCATGCAACCCTGGAATGTCTTTTGGAAAAAATGAAATAATGCTCCTTGTAGACTGCTGGGTTAGTCTGTTTTCAGCATAATTGCCTTCTCTCAGCTTTCTAATGCCCTTAAAACCTCTAAGAGTCTTTAATGTACAAAGTTCAACAAAAACACCTTCAGAACAGATTAGTTCTAATTATGTTTAATATTTGTTTGCTGCTTTATTGAATAAACTGCATTTGCTTTATAAAAAAAAAAAGGAAATTCACTTAACTGCGTGTCAGTCACCCAAATTTTAAGTGTACAAATGAAATGGAAAACATTTATTACACAAATTTAATTACAATTCTAAGAAATAAACATGCAAATTAGATAGAGTTCAATTTGCACATGCTAATCCTCATCCTTGATCTTGCTCCTTCTCTCCCTGATTTTCAGTCTGTGCATCTCTCGGATTCCTAGGGAACCAGGCAGCCAGAGGTTTGGTTTTTTCACAGTCAGAGGATCACTGTTTTAAAGGAGTGTTATATTTAGCACATCTGGCATAGTAGCAGTAAACAAACATTATAGTCTTTGTAACACTTTTGTGCAGGTGCCTTCTCCCGATTTTATTAGGTCTATGCCTTCCAAGCTTCTGCCTTCATTACACCTGAAACGACCCATCTCGACTGTGGAGCGGTCCCTAGACAGAAGTTATGAATTAATGTTTTAAAAAACAAACTCAATTGAGCCCAATATAGGGGAAAGTACTATTTGCAAAAATACTCTGATCCTGGGGCTTAAATTACATTCTCTTGAATGAGGACAACCTTCTTTATTACTTTTTACTTCCTGGAGGTTTTCTCTGGAGGTTCCCCACCCAGAAAGAGTTGCCAATTCAAGTTGCAGCAGGACCAAGGTTGCTTTTTCATACAGACGCAGCTCAGGAGGGGAGCCGGCAGGGGCGGGCGGCGAGAGGAGAATAGCTGCTTGGTCCTGCAAAGACATCTGTTTCTCATCTCCTTTTGCTGTGGCGAAGGAGAAGTCTTCTGCAAAGGGTGGGAAAGGCACAGATTTTTTTTTTTTTTAACCACACGCACACATAACAACAAAACTAGACCAGAAAAAAAAAGGACAAGACATCTCAGAAGGTTGCAGAGTGAATACATAATTCGGCCGGAGCCGAGCCCCCAGGGCTAGGGCGGGAGCCTGAGAGCGCGTGGGGTCTGGGCTGCGGGCTGGAACTGGGCCCGCGTGTCCCCGGGCACTGAGAGGGGAGGGGAGGCAAGGGAGGAGGGCGGGCGGGAAGGAGGGAAGGCGGCAGGGGGCGGGCTGGGGTGGGGGTGCGGGGAAGGCGCCCCGTGTGCTGCCGGAGGAGCGGCGGCGGCGGCGGGAGGAGAGGAGGGAGGGAGAGCGGGCGCGCCTGTCATGTTCGCTCTCTCACCCTGGGGGCATCCTGCAGAACCTCTCCTCGGAAATCCACGGGGAAATGGCAAGCGGGATTGACGGCTTTCACACGCTCCTCGCTAGACAGAGCCGCTCATTACCATAACCGTCTGCAGCGACGGCGGCGCAGCGCCCCAGTCGCGGCGACGGGACCGGTCGGGACCCTCGCTCGCCGCGCACCAGCGGCCACCGCCGAGCGGGCCGCCGGACCGGGACCCGCGCGAGTGTGCACCCGCGGCCGGGCGGGCGCCGCGCCCAGAGCGGACCGGCGGCAGCTCCGCCGCTGCGGCCGCCGCCTCCCCGCTGACCCCGCGGTAAGAGCCGGGCTGCGCGCGGGCCGCGGGGGCGACGGCCAGGGCGGGTGGAGGGCGACGGCCCCCCGGTGCTGCTGTCCGCGCGGACCGGCACCCACGGGCGCGAGGGCAGCGCCGGGGTCACCGAGTGGACTTGCGGCGGCCCGCGCCGACCGGGCGCGGCGTTGGGGCCGGGTCACAGCTGGGCGCGGAGGCGGCGCGGGCTTTTCCAGGGTCGGCGTGCGCCGCGGCGGCTCTTCCAGGGCGGGAACCGCTGCCTCCTGTCGGGCTGCTCGGCTGCCGCCCGTGCACACCGAGCTGACTCCAGGGGCGGTGGGGGAGAGCAGCCCTGGTAGACTCAGGGTCCTCGGTGGCCGCTTGGTCCCTCACCCTCGGGGACGGGGATCAGTAGAAAGGATGCCCCCAGGTCTGGACGCCTAGGCGCTTGGCAGGTGGGGAGGGAGAGATTGTGGATGTCAGGGGCGCGCCTTTGCAAGAAAAAGGAATAGATGCGGGAGCTGACACCTTCTGTCCCCCGCCACGCCGCCCCCGCACCCTCCTCCCAGGCAGCCACGCCGCGCTGCGGGCGGCGGCGGTTCCTCTGTCCTCAGCTCACCTCCCCGGCGGGCTGGGGCTGCAGCCCGCCTGGTCCACGCCTCCGCCTCTCCTCCCTTCCTCCCCTCCCGTCTCTTCGGCCCTAGCAACTTTCCCGAGTGCCCAGCTGCGGCCGCAGAAGCCGCGGGAGAGGCGATCGCGGGACTAGCGTGGCGTCCTCGCCGCTGGGTCCCCTGGACGCGCAGGGCAGCCCCGCAGCGGTGGGCTCCCAGTGGGTCTGGCCGGCGAGGGAGGGAGGGCCGGGCCGGCACCGCTGCGGGCTGGAGCGCGGGGCCCGGGCCAGCCTCTCCAGAGCCCTGCCAGCCGCCGTGAGTCATTTCCTTGGAATCCTACCTTTGGTGTTTATTTCCCTTAGAAGGAAACTTGGTTTAGGGGGGAAAAAAGGATAAGACATAAGGAGTAATAATAGCTCTTATTCTTCACAAGAGGCACACGGCTCTGACACCGTGGAAAGACAACTTGCCTTTGTTCCCGGACACTTGGGGTGTTGTTTACTTTCTCCCCTGGCCAGCGGCCGCCCTGGAGCTGCTGGCTATCCAGGAGAGGGGCTGAGGGGCTGCAGCACCAGTCCCTGGGGGTGTGTCTTTGCGAGAGCCCACACGTGTTGGCTGCCGCCAGCCTGGAGAAGGTGGGCCCTCCAAACCTTGGACCCACCACCCCCTCCTAGTCCAGTGCTGGAGAGAGGCCACGCTGAGGTTTAGACACCTTGGCACCCCTGCTGCTCCTTAAGTCCAGCTCTCTCGCAGCCTCAGCCCCAAGACCTGCCTAAGCTTTTGGTCTCGTGGGGCTGCAGCTGAGAAATGCACTCCCGGGGTAGACAGGTGTACTGCAGGGACCGGCAGAAAAGCGACATCTGTCTGTTTAGAAGGGTTGAAGGATTTCATTCCGCCCATCCAGATTCTTCCACCTCCTCCACCATGAGCTTACAAGCTGTTGAGATCTAGTTAGGGACAATGTGGAGGTCAGGGTCTTGGTTCCATTGGGCAGAACATTTAAGACTGACAGTATTCGTGGTGCCTTGGAAATACCAGCCCTCTATTTCCCTGCTTTCCAGTGTTGGAATCAGACTTGTAACTGCTACCATGTATAATGCTCCTAATAAAATGTTCTCTAATTTCCAAAGACAGATGGGAGGAAGGGTGGGCAAAGAATGGCCAGAAGGCTCCCATCCTTGTTAGATTCAAGGTGCCACTGAATTCACAGCTACCCTGTTCTGTGTGCCAGCCACTCCTATTAGCATCATAATAGCCCCAAGGAAAGAACAAGCCCAACTCCCTTGAAAAACCAAATTGTATAGAAATGCCTGGTAACTTTACTGTGAACAGTTGCTGGAAAAGCTTGACATTTTAGCCCTCAGCCTTCTGGGGATGCTTGAGATGTCATTCCACTACATCTACTCGGGCAACAAAACATATCTGCAGGAGCCTAAAGCTAATGGGTTAGGGCTTTTAAAATGGTTTAAATCTTATGCAAAACACAATTTAATACCCTCCTTTTGAATCCACTCACCTGGTTTTAAGAAAACAAATTTTGCCATATGTGTATCTTCGTCTATAGTTAATATTAACAGCACATGAATTTGTAGACTTGAACTCCAAATTATGTAGCAGAATTATAATGTACGGAGAATGACAATTTGAATCTCTACATATAATGCAAATAAAGATTCATGTTAAACATTGGTGCTTAACACTGCTCCATCCCATTTTTCATGAACGTTAAACTTCTTGATTTGTTAACATCCCAGTGTAAGTCCTAAACAAACTGGGAGGACTCAATTGCAAAATCTCCTCCCCAGTCCCAAAAAATCTCTACTCATTCATGTTTTATTCAAGCTTACATAAATCACTCCAAGAACTCATCCTTTCTAGTTTCAGATTTTCTGTGTAATAGTTTCCAGTTTACAAAAGAAAAACTTACTGAAATTAAATATTGTAAACAAAAGAAAGAGCTAAGATAAACAATATTATGCCATGTTTCAAGGTCAAATGCATAATGATAGAAATTTATATGCTTGAAACAATGCTAACAAATAGAAACTTTGAAATCCTTAACAATCAAAAAAACTACTACTAAAAAGTCATTAAAATGTAAACAAACTCTAACAAAAAACAGCACAGGACCCATATAATGTCCTCTTAAACAGAGATAATTGCTGCAAGGGGCCTGCAAACGTTTTCCTTTCTTAAGGGCATGAATTTGTCAACCTGCTTTTGTTTATATATAATAAAATTCTACATAGGCAAAGCCTTGAATCTTAGTCCCAGAGTCTAGCACTAATGTCACTGTAAATTTCAAACTGGAGGAAAATGTTGCTTTCCTCAATAAGAAAGGGTTACTGACTCTCTTAAAAAGCTATAATTCATGTGCTCCTGGCAATAACATCTCCTGAATACGATTGTCTTTTAGAATAGGTTAAGAAATTGGACCATTTCATGAGAGTCTTCCAAGGAATAAATCATCATAAAGTTTAATACCTTGCTTGGATGTAGAGTTGGAGGGGTTATAGAACAGCTTAGTTTATTAAATGGATATAGGTAAAATTTCTTGGTTGATGACTCAAAGAAAAGTTAATTGAACCACTTTTAATTTTTTGTCTTGTAATATGGTTTTCTAGTAAGTCCTTCTGAAATCTCTTTGGAAAACATCTTAAGAGAGAAGAAGGTGGTTTAGTAGTAGCATAAATCAGCTGAATCCTAATTCCACCTACTGACCAAGACACCTTCCTTGTCTGTCAAAAGGTCTTGCTTTATTATTCAGTGGGGTTGGGAAAGAAGGTGAGATCTCACAGAGAAGACGGGGTGAAAGAGTCGTTGCTGCCAAGAGCTGCTCTGTTAGCCAGAAGGACATTGTCACCTTAATGAAGGTATTTCACATTACCCTGGTGGTCTTCCTCCTTTTACCTGGAAGGTGACCCTCCCTATAGCATGTAGGTGGTAATAGTCTCCCATAAGACAGTGATGGATTCACCCTTTCCCCAAAACATTACAAGCTGTGTAATTTGGAAAAGAAAGGAAGAACTAGACTCCTAGTGTATATTTGAAAGACAATCAATCTTCAGAAAGCAAGCCTGACATCACTTTTATGACAGCTCTTTAAACCACAAAATAAGATAGTGGAGCTTGTGTCTCCTCTAGGAATTGGCAGTTAACAAGGCACTGAGGCTGCTTGCTGGGCTGTCACCACTGCTTTATGCCCCCTAGGTCTTTTTACTTTAACATCAGACTCTTCTCTCCCTTGAACTTACCCTTGACCCTACCTTGAGCCCTGCATAGGACCAGATAAAGGCACTGAGCCCCATGAAAGTGGCCCCCATGCCCTGATTTTGGAAGTGCCCAGGGAGCATCACAACCAAGAGTGGCTCCCATGTCCCTGCAGGCTGAGGGAAGGGAGTGACTGAAGGGAAGGGCAGCGATGTGTTGCCTCTTGGAAAGTTCCTGCCTTGTGTCTGGGCTTTGCAGTGCAAAGAGTTGTTGGCTGCCTCTGGCCCCAGAGACCTGGCTCCTGTTTAATATTCTGCCTGCTCCGTTGATGTTGTGCTTGGCTCCTGTGGGACTGCAACTCACGGCTTGAAACTGGAGCCAATTTTCTGTCTTCATCTCTCAGTGTTTTGACTGGAGGCAGATCCAGTTCAGGCCGATCAGGGCTGGTGGAAACAACTACCAAGTGTCTCTCTGTCTGCTTTGCTTTGGGAGAAGAAAGTGGAGGAAGCCCCAGAATGTTGTAGAGGAACTGGCCTGCGGAAAGGAGAGGAAGGCTTGTGTAGGGGCAGCAGAACAGACTGAACCTCAGAGCATCGGTTGGAATCGTGGTGGAGAGCTCTCTCTCCCCCACCCTTTTCTTTTGATTGATTAGTGGGTTTCATCAAAAGAGACTCCCAGGGGATTGACTAGAAAATTGATTTTGCCTTACTAATAGAAAGGAAGTGCAAGGATTTGGGCTTCTTAGAGGTATATTTTCTGCGGGAAGGTCAGGAGGAAAATGTGTTTAGGAGGCAAAGCAGCTGTCTGGAAGAGGGCTGAGGGGAATCTGAGAACAATAAGAAATGGGGTTTTAAAGATCCGCCCATGAAATGCAGATTGCTGAACACAGAGGCTGAGCTAATAGCAGCAGGAGAGTTTGCTGAGGTTTTCTTTGGGAAAATAATAAAATGTTTCAGGGTGAAGGGGAGGGCCATGAAGTAAAAGTTTCCCAAAGCAAAGGAATGAAGATGCCAAGGCCATTCCCCAGGATTGCTCTTGATTAGGGCTGTTTTCTTTTCTTTCTTTCTTTCTTTTTTTTTTTTTTCCTGTTTCCCCCAGATCCGAGGCTGTCAGAGATGACTCTGGTTCTGTCCATGAATAGATTCTGCGAGCCCATTGTCTCAGAAGGAGCTGCTGAAATTGCCGGGTACCAAACATTATGGGAGGCTGACAGCTACAGAGGCCCAAGCCCTCCAGGGCCAGCACAGACTCCTTTGCAGGGAGACCGGGGAGCTGGTCCCCCACTGGCAGGTATTGTCCTTGACCTTGCCCTGCTGCCCTCTGCGGCCAGACCTGTGGACGTGAGGTGGTGCCTGGGGCACCCTTCTGAGCTGAGAGAGCTAATGTTCCAGAGAAGCCCCTGGCCACCTGTGCACCTCTAATATGTGAGTCCAGGGCTCCAGGGAGAGGACCAACGGTGGTTTTTAAATCGCATTCTACCCTACATCTGTTTACCTGTGTGGCTGCTTGCATATAAGTCTTTTATCTGTAAGAAACCCAAACCAGATATTGAAACTCATATTGAGTTTCAGTTTTGTTTTTCTACTCTGTGGAACTGAATAGTTCTCTTAGAGCTACAAAAACCTGGTGGACTCAAAAATGAATTTTTTATCTCTTGAGACAAAAAGGAATCTGCATGTTGGACCAGCAGCTATATGCCTCTTCTTTTGAATAAGCATATGATTGGCTTTGGCATTGTAGGAAAGAAAAAAAAATTTAAGCTGGGAAAATGGAAATAGATTCTTCCTGATTCTTACTCTCATAGACTAAGATTAAGTTCCTTCGGATTTTTGTGTAGTACTGACTATCTTTCAAAAAGAAACTAAAATACCTATGCTCAATGAAGTCTGTTTTGCTACAAAAGGATTAATAACAGTGGTCCTTAAAATTTGGAACCTACTTTTATTTGTGCTTTACATGTTACTTTACTGAGAGTGAAAAGAACTTTTAGTTACCCCAAATTGTAGTTTTAAATGTTAAAAATTTAAATTTTGCATTTTCAAGGAAAAAACACTATAGTTCCAAAGTGCAGATAACCACTTGTTTATTCACTTAGAGCTAATAATATTTTAAAGTTGTTTGGTTATTAGTGGTTACAGTTAAAGATGGACACATTCGAACAGTGGTGTTATGTTACCATGGATTTAGTTAAATGATTTGAATAAATACTATATTTCAGAGTAATTACACTCTTTTCCTTTATGAATTTTGATGTTTGCCTGTGCATTGAATTAAGATTCTGAATATTCCGTAAATGCTGAACTATGTCATTTTCCTCTATAATTACCTAGAAATCTTTGCCTCGCCTGGGTCACAGGATTCCGTGTGATAGCAACTATTAAGACAAATGTTTATTTTTAATCACCACATGTACAGACAAATACGTAGCCAAGTTATCCTCTAGAAGGAAAAGAAAGAAAAAAGTATTTTGTTTGGAGAACCTCTGGCAAACCACATGTCATTTGTCATATCTGATTTATTACCACAGGATCACATTACAGGGGAATTTCAAATCCTATAACAACATCCAAGATCACATACTTTAAGAGGAAATATGTGGAAGAAGAGGATTTTCACCCACCACTCAGCAGCTGTAGCCATAAAGTATGTTTTTTTAATAGTCATTATTTTTATTAAGAGTTTAAGATACTTAGTAACAGTCGCTTGATCCATTTCCAGAATTTAAATCATTTCGCCCAAGCAATGAAAATGAACCACTTCTCTTAGAACCACATTAATCGTTGTGACTTTTTTGAGCCCTGTGTTATTTTTCACAAGTACTTGAAGGGAAAGCCAGCAAGAACTCTTCTACCCAGAAATAACAAAATTATATAATCCAAAGAATATTTTTTTACGTATGATTTGATATTTTTCGGGTTGCATTTAGGGTTAAGGTTCTTCCACACTTTCATGTGTGGGAAACACACTGGTTCCCGCCCGTCATGCTCTCCCCAGTCTGAGCTGCAGCTCCTGTGGCCAATGCTGTTTCCATGTGTTCCCACGTGGGGCTGGCTATGCAGGGCTTTTCCTGACCTCTTAAAGGCAGACTCATCAGTTCTTTGCATGGGTACATGCGAGTAGAAACATGCACTTAATGGGCCATTCATGACGTGTATTAAGTTTGTTAAAATATAGAATTCATTGCCAAGAAAGACCAATTCTAACTTCATTGCATGTATAGTAAGAAAAAACTAGTTTGGGGAAAATATGGAGAATTATGAATCTGGGTAGGTAAGCTTTTGAAATAGCAGTTCTTTTTTTTCTTTATGGTTACCTTCCTTTAAAACAAAACAGAACTATCTGCCGATTTAATCCCGGAGGGTGTAAGCCCAGACCGTGGCTGTCTGAAACGCAGACAGGATTTTCTGTTTTGTTTTGTTTTGAGACAGAGCCTTAAGCTGTCACCCTGGATCGGGTGCTGTGGCATCCCAGCTCACAGCAACCTCCAATTCCTGGGTTCAAGCGAGTCTCTTGCCTCCACCTCTCAAGTAGCTGGGACTATAGGCGCCCACCACAATGCCTGGCCATTTTTTTTTGGTTGCAGCCGTCATTGTTGTTTGGCAGGCCCGGGCTGGATTTGAACCCGTGAGTTCAGGTGTACGTGGCTGGTGCCATAGCCCGTTGAGCCACAGGCGCCGAGCCAGCAGACAGGATTTTCAATGCAACTTCCTCTCGGTCTCCTCGTGCTCTACGCGCACAGCCTGCCACCCCATCCTTTAGATGTTGCTCTTACCTTGCTTATAAAGGATAACAGGATCCACTGGCAGGTGCTGGTTTTTTCCCTGCATGCATAGTTCCTGCCTTTGGTCAGTCTGGGCGGGTTTAATTCACAGGTCTTCAGGTTATGCAGTCATTTTGCTTCTTGTATGACCTGGAAGAGCTGGACCCCAGGACACAAACAGTTTATTTCCTTTGTAGTTTCTGTGTTGTGATTGTAGCAGTTTTCCAATTGCTTAGATTTGCACCAACCCTCACACACTGACATCACACAGCTCAGGAGTGAGTCCTCCTCTTCCCTCTCTGTGTCTCTTCTCCTGCTCTGCCCCACAAAGAAGCTCTGGCAGGGTCGGAGCCTCACTCATTACTGTTGTCCCCTTATCAAGGAAGAATAATTGCAAAAAAAAAAAAAAAAATTGCAAGTGTGAAATCCAGAGCATTAAAAGAGGGACAGCACTGGAAGCCAAAACTCAGTTTCTTGATGATTAGATGAAGGTCTGAAGTATTCTCACTAGGACTTGCACCTTGACATCTTGTTAAAAACATTCATGGGTTGTACCGTCTGTGAGTGTATGTGTCTGTGTGTGCACTTACAAGTATCGTAGTACAGTTTGATACATTTCACAAAGTGATCCCACCCATGTAATTAACATCCAGATCAAGAACCAGACAACCACAGTGTCTCCTGTACCTGCTTCTAGTCACCACCCCTGATCCCACCCCCCAAACTCACTGCTCTCCTGATATCTAACAGCTCAAATTAGTCCTGGGTTTCAGCATCTCCCACACTGGGCCTTAAAAGATTGAAAACCTGACCCTCCCTGCTGAGTCTGCATGGGGGCTGTAATCCAGGAGGTGGGTGGGAGCTCTAGCCAGGTGAGGAAAGGGGGGATGTCTACACCAGCAGGGACAGTAACTCGAGGGAAACTTGGGGCAAGACCACAGCATTCCCAGACCCAGACACTGCCAGGAAAGAAATGTGCTAGGATGATATTTTTATATAGTCTCTCTCCTAAGCTTTCTCTTCCTTGTTTTGATTTTTAGACCATCTCAATTTTTGAGGAACGAGCCCACATCCTTTATATGTCTTTAGAAAAACTAAAGTTTATCGATGATCCTGAGGTGTACCTCCGAAGATCAGTCCTCATAAACAATTTGATGAAAAGGATCCATGGGGAAATTATCATGCAGAATAATTGGTGCTTCCCGGCCTGCTCGCTCAATGGTGCCTCTGCCCAAGAGTGGTTTATGGCTCAAGACTGTCCTTACCGAAAACGACCACGGATGGCCAAAGAGGAGTGTGAGAAGTTTCATGCCTGCTGCTTTTACCAAGAATGTGGTGGCCACTACCTAAATTTGCCCCTTTCTGCCAACGCTAATGTCGGAAGTGCCTCCACCGCTGCCTCCTCCTCCTCTTCCTCTTCTTCTTCCTCATCTTCCTCTTCCTCTCCCCTTCTGCCTTTACCGAGTTGTTCCCACCAGGTGGATTTTGATGTAGGCAGTGCACCTATTTACAAGAGTGATGGCCAGATACCCGCCAGTGAAATATTTGTTACTAATGTCAGATCACTTGGTATTCAGGAAAAGTCCAAATTAAATGATGAGAAAGCAAATAACGACACCAACAGAGAGGGTGCCCCCCTCAACCATGAACCTGTGGGAAATGACCTTGCTTTTGAGTGCAAAGGCCAATTTTATGATTATTTCGAGACTGGATATGATGAAAGAAACAATACAAGTGAGTCTTGGAAAAAGTCCTTAAGAAAAAAGGAGCCTTCACCAAGTAACAAACTGTGCTGCAGCAAAGGAAGTAAAATATAAGCCATCTTTTCACCGAAACTTTGAAGCATGCACAGCATGATCAATTAGCTCTCATAAATTTTATTTTGAATGGATTTTATAGTTTTGTACAACTGATAAAATTATGCCGTGAACATGCCGTGTCATTTTAATGCCTGGAGAGCAGATTGCTTAAAACATCTGTATAGTAGGCATCAGTGAGCTACTTATAAATGTGATTTTACCAAGAAAAGAGTTGACTTAATGCTTAAAAGTATATCTTAGTTTTCTTACAGAAAAAAACAATAGATTAGATTGGGGGACACTGTACCCTTGTGATATTTCCATCCCCTTCCACCCCAGGAGTCTATCACTAGCTAAGAAGTCTCAACATGTTTGCCAATTAATTTGGTAAAGCAAATCAGTATAACCAGCAAAAATGTCTGCTATAGGATACAGTATTTTTTTTTTTTAATAGAAGACTGAAGACAGGGAGCTAGATGAAATGGCTTCATGGTACTTTCAAGTATTTATATTTAATAGTCTTTTGTGACCAATGAAAATAGGATGTAACATGATGAAAATGGGATGTAACGTAATGA
Source organism: Arctocebus calabarensis (assembly GCA_963573935.1). NCBI lineage: Eukaryota > Metazoa > Chordata > Mammalia > Primates > Lorisidae > Arctocebus > Arctocebus calabarensis. Next base: position 27,136 of record CAUYON010206341.1, on the reverse strand, counting down.
AACACACCTGTCCAAGGGTGGCAAGGATATTCCCTGCAAGTTCCTGGCTTGCCTGTGATGGGTGATAAGGCTTTTAGAGAGGTGTTATACAGGGCGATTCTTGGTGCCTTACTTTAACTTAATTTTTGCCAATGTGAAAATTAAGGATAAATCAGAGTTACAGCAGGGATTTAATAAACAGGAAAAAAAAAACACAGGGTGGATCAATATGGTTTGGAAACTGTTAACTTTGAACTATTGTGTTCAACCTTTGATTCAACATCTGTATTCTTTATTTTTGATGCCCAATTGCTTTTGGATTTGGCATTTTTCAGTAGGGATGGAGGAAACAATACAGAGCACTGTCAGAAACCAGCACTAGCTGCTGGAGCTTTTCTGTGGCAACAGTCTGTTGCTGGGTTTGGGTTTTCTGGGTTTTGGGTTGTTTCGTTTGTTTTCTTGTCCAATGAAGTTCATGAACCAGTGGCATGCATTATACTTTAATCTGTTTTGCATCATTTCACTTGTTTAGATTATAAAAGCATGTGGTTTTTTATATATGACTTTTGCTGTTGATTAAGAAGCACAATGTTAATAAATGATGTGGTGATCAATAAGGTTTATCTTAAAGAATGTAAAGATTTTAGTTTGGGGAAAGTTATTTTGGAGAAATGGGACTTAATCTGTAATAGTTGTTATGTATTTGGTCAAAGTTTTTCTCAATGATATCTTTAATTTATACATTTGAAAAGAGTTCAGAGTGGCCCTCCTTACCAGCCTTCCTTCCACTCCAGCCAACTCCTCCTGCTAACCTATATTCAGATATCCAAGTTTACTAATTGACTTGGACCTCCTTCACCAATACTTCATAGGAACCAAATGCCAAATGGAGGAAATAAGTAAGTCCTCCCACTTTCTCCAAGATAAAGCTTTTTTTTTAATTACTAATATTAAATATAGGTCTCATTCATACAGTGTATGAGTAGGATCATTTGGACTGTTGTCCACCAAGACCAATTTTTAAAACATGTTCTTGTGTTAATAGCTAAATAGTCTAGTAAGGTTTTGTCCTTTATTTTCAATATGTGATAAACATTGGATGTTGAAAACTTAGATGATAGATGCTTGTATATGAATGTGTTGTAATAAAGTGAGGTTTTCTTGATATATATTTATTAAAATGATAAAAATTCATTAAGCTTTTTTTATTTTAATGGCTATTGGCTATGTTTCTCTCTTCCACTGTTCTCCTTTACAAAACTCCAGGCATCTAGGAACTGTAGTGGACAGGGCCATGCAGGAGTTTTCAAAATAAAAGAATGCTTTAAGAAGGCAATCTGGCAAGTGTGTTAGAGTGGTACTAGTTTACAAGTTTAAATTTCTGTTGATTACATACATTGTTAAAGGATGATGTGGTGATTGATAAGGTTATATCTGAATGAATGTAAAAATTTTTGTTTTGAGGAAGTCTGGAAAAAATTACATAACATAAAACTATAAATACTGAATCTTATTAGCTGATTCCTTTATGAAATGTCAAATTGTTTTAAGGTGACCCACGTGTAAATGTTTATAACAGCTACAGGTCACTGTTAGTAGTACGCTAGACAATTCAGTATTAATGTTATTCTTAGAAGCTAATATTTTATTTGATAAAGTGGGAAAGTTAGTCGAAAGCTAATTAATTTGTCAGTTGTAGCCTTCTTATTATGGGTATAATACCCCATAGAGATTTAAATATGAAAAAAAAAGGACTTAACTTTTTGCTTTTTAAAAGCCCCCAACATTACCAGATACTGTTTTTCTTGATGGTCAAAGCTGTAAAATGGTGAAAGTGGTGATTTTCAACACAACACAGCTGAGCTATGGGCACCTGGTCTGTAGAACCCACTAGAATTGTTTCTTTGCCTGATGGTGGTGTCTTTGAACCAGCAGCGTAAAAATCCTGCATTTTCAGTCATCAAGTTTTTGTTTTTAGGATATTTTGAGCATAGTTAAAAATTATTTTTCTTTACACACACACAGACACACACATTTCTAAACACCCATCCACATTACAGAAATTTTCCTGTTGTTAATAGGTGACAGTTTTAGGAGGTCCTATGTTCACCTCCTACGCACCCAGTGTTGCTCCTTCTCTTTGTGAGGTATTAAGCTAAATTTTTCCAGGGTAGAGAAGGCATCCCTTGGTAAGAACTGGGTTCTATACTTTTATCTTGAGAGACTTGGAAACGCTAAGGCACCCTCCACCTCTTCTGCTGTCCATCTTCCTGGAAATAGCATCTTCTCTCTGCTTTAAGGAAAATCTGATATGACAGACTTTTGAAAGATAAATTAGGAGAAATCTCTTACTTAAGAAAGCGGCCCTGCTTTCCTAAGAGGGCCTTTAATTGCTAGTCCCCTAAGCATTTGGGGGCCTGTGATTAACCAAATCATTAACCTTTGTCTCTGGTCCTTCCTTTCTAAAAGTGGCTAATTGTAGAGGAAGGTCTGACAAAGCTATTTTCAAAGAGCAAAGATATCATTAGTATATGCTTCCACTCTTAAAATCATACTATTCTAAACTTCACCTGGAGGGGTCCTAGGGACACAATGGCAAGGACTCAGGAGGAAAGTAGAAAAACCCCAAACCAGTAGAAGCCACCATCTGACAATCAATTGATAAATAGGGTAAGGCATTTTTTGCCTGATCTTTTATTAAGACAATAGAAACTTAAAACATTTTACATGCCACTTTGTTCAATAAATGCTGAAGCAAGTGAATGAAAGTATTTATTTTTAAAATTCATAGTTGATTCTGGTCAAAGCATGGCTTCCCACTCCTCCGGTTGTGAGGACAGCAGAGAGCAACTTGTAGGAGACACAGACGTTAAGAGATGTCAATTTCACAACAAATAATAGACACGGATTTAAGGATTCTTATGTGAGGCAGGTAGGCTTTAATACCCTCAGACTTACTGTGAACAAGAAATGTTATGCAAATAATTAGTTGTTAAATTCCATTTTTATGACAGTCCCTTAAATTTGAAGTCATTTCATTTGTAGTTAAGGTTATCACATCCCTGGCCAATTTTACTAGGCTTTTTCAAGACAAGGATTCCGCATGGTATGAGTGATAGTTTAAATTAGTTGCAGACCTGTCCCATGAAGAGAAGAATGAAATCAGTATTTAAATAATAAAAGAAGATGACAATGTATGGTTTTGGTAATTCATTTGAAGATCACTGTGTTCTCATTCTGTGGTTTAAAATAAATGCATTAAGGATCTTTTTCAGTACTACGAGGTGCCTCTGTTGCTTTCTTAGAGTTACAGTACATACACAAGGTATGTTCTCTTCACAAGGCTAAAACTTCTCCATTTTATGTGATACATGACCTGGGGTGAAACAGTTACTAGTTTAGAGATTGTTTCCAGCCTTGGGTACATGCCATAATTTAGCTGGGAGAACTCGCTTAGGAAAAGCACTTGCAAAGATGTAAGTTATGAACACTTGAATCTCGCATCCTGCTATAAAGTGCATCAGCAAGTGAGTTTAATAAAACATGCTGTTTAAAATAGTCTGTAATTTCCTGTTTCTGCATATCACTTCAATATCTGTGACAGGCTGAAGAACGATGACTAAATGAAGGGAATTTACACAGGCTAGTCGTGATGTTTGCAAACCATCACCATGAGCTTCATCTTCTCCAGTAAACAATTCTCTGGTGGGCTGTCTATGGTTGTTTTTTTCCTTGATATTGATCCAATTTGTTCATTTGGAAAATGCACACTACTTCTTAATATTTGTAGTGTGGAAACACCTGTTTTTACCACAATGAAACTGATAGAATGTATGGAGATCTTGAAGGCATTTCTCATGAAATATCTCATATTTCTCAGCCCCATTTTTATGATTCCCTTGATTTAAAATTATAAAATCTTACAAAATGCCATAACTTGGGGGAGGAGAAGGAGGAGAATACACATAAAAAAGAACTTGCAGAGATGTAAGTTGTGGTCTTGCTTTCTGCCAAGATCCCCGAGACAATAGGCAAATATCAGAACTTTGCGGGAAAGGGTCAACATACCCTATGGTCTGTGTTGCCCAGACTAGCGTAGCCTTCAGCAGTCACTGCCTCCTCCAGGTCATTCCCAGGAAGCAGCCGAAGCCACACATCAGACTTGATCCCCCCTGCCTTCTCTGGTCAGCTCACACATGACCTGAGCTCTGATTCAGGGGTCCTCAAACTATGGCCCACGGGCCACATGTGTTGGTGTGAATTATATTTGTTCCTGTTTTGTTTTTTACTTCAAAATAAGATCTGTGCACTGTGCATAGAAATTTGTTCATATATATTTTTTTAAACTATAGTCTGGCCCTCCAATGGTCTGAGGGAGAGTGAATTGGTCCCTTGTTTAAAAAGTTTGAGGACTCCAACTACTTTTTCTGTAGATGCACTTTAAGGAGATTGCAATGAACTAAGCTCAGAGGATGTGTGACCCATGCATCCTGGAAATCAAGGGGTGAGTAGATCTCTCTGAAATGTACCTGACACAGCATTCAGACATCTGCTCCCTCTTTGAAACTCACAACACCCCAGTGTGCACAATAAGGAAAAGATAGAGAATAGCAGGCTATAAGGGATTTTAGCAAAAGGTTAGGACATTGATTGCTGATCCAGTAGAGTGGAGGAAGTCTGAGAAATGTGGAGCTCCACATGGGGTGCAGAGTAATTCACTTTCTTTAAGGAAAAGTCTTAAAGACTAAAAAGGAAAGAAGTCAGATCTTTTTTTTCTTTTGTCAGATCTCTTTATGAAGACAGAAAAAAACATTTCAGGAACTAAAGAATTTCCTTTACGTTTTTTCAGGAAGAGAGAAATAATTTGTCTCTTCTCTCTGGACCTAGGAGAGTCTCTTATTCTCCAACTCCTTAAACATTGTGCCTTTTTAAATTTATACTTGGGATAGAGTCTTGCTTTGTCACCCTGGGTACAGTAAGCAGCATCAATATAGCCCACTGGATGCTCAAACTCCTGGGCTCTAGCCACCCTCCTGCCTCAGCCTCTCAAGTAGTTGAGACTATAAGTCCTTGCCACCACACCTAGCTAATTTCCAACTAATTTTTCTACTTTTAGTAGAGACAGGGTCTCACTCTTGTTCGGGCCAGTCTTGAACTCCTGGTCTCAAGCAGTCATTCCTCCTTGGCCTCCCAGAGTGCTAGGATTACAGGCGTGAGCCACCATTCATGCCCAATGCTGTGTTTTTCAGTAAACCCACCAAATCATCTTTGTGACTAGGTATATGCCTTAGCCCAAGGCTCCTCTCTCCTTCTCAGTTTAGATACAGAGATTGTGGGTTTCTCATGAGATTGGAATGTAGCTGACAGTTAAGAGAGTGGGGTTGCAGTCAGACTACCTAGATGTCTATCTTAGCTCTGCCACCATAGTTGTGCAACATTGGCTGTGGCCAAGTCACTTTACATTCCAGTACCTTGATTTTCTTGCCTGTAAAGTGGGATGGCACACGGTATCCACCTCATAAGGTTATCAGGATTAAAGGCTGCAATATCAGGGAAGTGACTTGACCTTGCACGTTATGGCTGTGCAATGAATGAGCCTCTGTGATTACCCCACTACTGTCCCTGGATCTCTTGAGGATGGGACCTGATAGTGCTCCACCTCCTTGGGGTGGAAAGTGTTCTGCCTCATGGGTTCTGTACATGCAGCTTGAAATTAAATAGGAAGATGGTGTCACACTTCCCAGGCCCTTAGCTACAAAAGTAGTCATTGGTGTCCCTTAAATATGTTTAATATTTTCAAAAGGCTTATTGCAAATCTTAAGATTTTCTGAATGTGAGTGCACAGGCTGACCCCATGCAGATGTTTTACCTTTGTTTGAAATTAAATCAACTCTGGGTTAACACAGTTATCACAAACTGAGAAGATACTCTAACCAAGAAAATGAAGGCATTATCCTTAATAAATGCAATTTGTTTCAAAGATGAAATCGTTTAGAACATCGGCTGTTCTGAAGGGAATATGTGGTGTCCCTTACAAGTAAAAAGATTGAAAACTACAAAATTCTGATTCATCCCCAGGATAGTTCGAGTTTATTCTGTTACTACATTGAATGATTCCCTTAGACTTAGTTTTTAACTCAGAAAAAAACACAGTATTGAGTAAAATTTTTAAAAAATTGGACAATTTAGGCTAAATGTCAGTCATTGAATTCCTATACCTGATAAGGAAGGTCAAAGCACAAGTTTCTGGGTAATCATGACCAAGGGCATGGCTCATCATAAAATAATTAGGACACATTTTACCACCTACATGATCTAAGTTTAAAGAGCAGACCAACTAGGGGTTTGTTAGCCTTACTCCAAACTCTCATCCCTTTCCACATTGCCATTAAACTCAGAGCCCAACTGATAGCTTAAAAATAGGATTCCAGGCAGCGCCCGTAGCTCCGTAGGTAGGGCGCTGGCCAGCTACACCCAGGCTGGTGGGTTCAAATCCCACCCAGGCCAGCTAAACAACAAAGACAGCTGCAACCAAAAAAAATAGCAGGGCGTTGTTGCAGGCACCTGTAGTCCCAGCTACTTGGGAGGCTGAGGCAAGAGGAGTATCACTTAAGCCCAAGAGTTTAAAGTTGCTGTGATGTCACCACACTCTAACTCTACTGAGGGCAATGTAGTGAGACTGTTTCAAAAAAAAAAAAAGGATTCCATTTACAAAATTACATCTCCATTTCTCTCAATTTTTCAAGAATTTTTTTTTTTTCCCATAAGGTGAGGTACACTTTAAGTGACGTTTGCTGATTGGTAGGTTCTAAAATGAGAACAAAGCTGAACCATACGGATGGAGAGTGAGAAATGGGCCCCAGAGTACAACGAAAGCAAATGCAGTGTTGTGCCATAATGGGCCCAGGACTTCTCTGCAACAGGTTCTCCTACCCCTCCTAAAGTCTGGGATGTCATGATTGACAACAACAGTTGCCATTTGAGCCAGCTGAGAGGGGCACTGAGAGGCCAGGACACCTCAACCCACCCAGGGAAGTCCCAGCTGGCCATCTCCAGTGGCTGGACTAAATAATTTTATTTTCCAGGGAGTAAGATTCCAGCCAATAAGGATAATGAGTTAGAATTCTCAACCAATCCAGCTTTGATCTAACTAGTTTTACCCACAATGACTTACCGCACAAGAGACATCTCTCTGTTTGGAAACAGTATTGGTCTTTGCACAGAAAGAACTCTTAAAGAAACTCTGGGGCCATCTGTCCATCTGAGTGTTTTAAGGCATGTATCAACAGATAGTATGAAGAAGAATCCTGGGATGGGATTTGCAAAAATTGATTTCTAACTCTTGTTCTTATTATAGATCAGGCAAGGTTTAACTCAGTCATTCCACAATTTCCCAACTTTTCATTTCTCTTAGACTCTATTTTTTGATTTCTGGTCAAATGGCTGTGGCTTCCTAGACACAAAATCATAACCAAGTTAGAGGTGGGGACACCAGAGTAGGAGTTAGGAGACAGGATTCTCACCCAGCTCCACCACCAGCAAGCTGCCTCATCCTGAGCAAGCCCCTTAACTTCTCCAGGTCTTAATTTTCCACCTGTCAAATGATGAAGGTGGACTCAAAGGGTCTCTAAAAGAGCCCTCTCTTCTGGCCTTCACATTCGTGATTTTAATAACCACGGATCTTCCTGAAGATTTTCCACTTGAGTTTTCTACATGTCAGCCCTTCCTCTCCCCTCCCCAGTGAAACAGAGAAACTACTTCTGGATATTTCTTAGAGAATAAATCTCCGAATCTCTCGGTCCAGAATGATTGTTTTCTGCATATGGCTGCTAACCCATTGTCTGAAATACATTCCTCCAGACAGGCCTAGCTCCCCTCTCCTCAACGCAGTTCCTCTCTCCCTCCCCTGGAGTGCGTCCCACCCCCCTTTAGCCCTTTAGCTCTGCACACCCGGAGCCAGCCAGGCATAACGCTGCTCCTCCTGGCACAAGACTGTCTTCCCCTTCCAGCCACCCGCCTCCTGCACCAGGCAGGCAGGAGATCCGAGAACCCTCTTCTCTATCATGCTTGTAATAAAATAGCGGACTTTCCCCTTCTTTTTATGAAGACAGTCCTAGCAGCTGTGACTGTAACTGTTTTTTTCCCATACCAGCCAAGATTATGGTCCCATAACCCAATTAGTGTCATTTGGTGGTGGTCCAAGTGCTTCCCCTGCATGAGTTTTAATTTGGGGATCCCCTGAGGCTGCACTCCACATCTGTAGTCGGCCTGTTCTCCCTCTGCCCTTATTTGCTCGAGGTTTATGGGCGGATTAGCTGTGTGGTCTGGGAGGCGGCTGCTTCTCTTTCATCCGCACAGCTCTCGAGCCGCCAAGGAGCCTTTTACTTTTCATCAAGCCCTGGCACCTGGAGGGCGGGCAGCCGGGGCGACTGGAATGAATCAGTGGATGCCCTGCAGGCCCCGAGGGGCGCGGCCCGGCAAGCATGGGGGAGGGGAGGACCGGGGCAGGCTGCTTATTGGGCGGCGCGCCACTCGGCCCGGCCGAGCCGTGTGGGGCTGAGAGGGGGCTTAAAGCGATGTGCCCCCCCGCCCCGCCCCCACTCCCTGGCTGGCGAGGGCTGGCGAGGGCTCCGGGCGCTCATTGTGCAGGCAGCTGGCACCAGCTGGGAAAGGGAATTAGCATAACAAAGAGCCGGAGTGAGCGCGGCGCGGCCTGGCGGGGGCTCTGCCGAGAACCTGGCTTGGAGGAGCCGCGCTGTCACCCGCAGCAGCACGCCCCGGGCTGCCTGCCTTGAGACCCTCAGAGCGGCGGAGCCTGGTCCGGGTCGGGCGCGCCCCGCCTGGGCCCCGGCGGTGGGAATCGCCCGGAGAAGACAGCGGGTGTGGGTGTATTCCCGAGTGTGGATCCCCCGAATGTGTGTCTGTGAGTGCGTGTAACCGTGTCCTTGGGCATGTGAATTCGCGTGTGAACGGGTCACCAGCCGATAAGAGGGGTCCCGCCAGCTCTTTTCCCTCACCCCAGGAAGGCCTCTTGGTTTATTCCTTCCCTTAAATGGCAGATGCTTTACTTAAATCAGCACTTCTGAATCCTAGCTGCACCTCGGAACCCCCTCCCGTAGCTTTTACAAAACCTTTAGGCCCCGGCCCCACCCCAGTGTCTTGAGACTAACTGGCCTCTGCTGCGGTCCGCAGCGAACGCGGGTTTGATTGCCACGTGTGGGGCTGGGAACCGCCTACCACCGGCGCTGACCTTGGCTGCGAGCAACGGGGGGAGGGGGGCGCCGAGCCTTGGACCTTGAAACTCCTCCTTCCCCTTCACCGGCTCAAGTCAGCGTCAAGTGCATATTCCTCTGACCCTAGCGCTTCCATCTCAAGCTTCTGACTAGGGCATTTGCTATAAGCTTTACAGTAGCCCCATGAAAAAAAATTGTTCAGGCTCGGTTAAGTGTCACAAAAGGTACAAGACCAGTAATTCGGCCCACCGAATTGGAGCCCAGTGCCGTGGGAGTCCAAAACCCACGCTCTTTCCACTGTAAAAAACAAAAACAAATACCCCGCTGGGGTTTTCAAGTGCCACCAGACCTCAAGCTGACCAGGTCCAGCTGCAAGGAACATGGGAGGACTGGGAGTAGGGGAAGTTAGGATGCAATTGGACCCACACAGATACGGCCCAAAGGCGTCCCTAGGAAATGCTAGGGCAGATTCTCCAGCCACCTTCTGCGCCACCTTCGTTGTCCTTCTCTCTGCCTGGGCCCCGGCAGCGCAAAAAAGGTCGTTGCCCAGCCTTTCCTGAGTCCTGTTTCCAAGCTCCCCCGTTCCCCCCCCCCCCGAAGAAAAGATGACAGCACTAGTCGTTCGCTGTCACCTAGGAGCTGTCAGCACCTGCGCAGCCAGGAGCAGGCTGGAGAGAGGGGTGGAAGGCAGCGCCGCGGTCACAGACCTGGGGACCCAGGGACCTAGGGATGGGGAAGCTACACCTGGGAGCCTCAGGCCCAGAGCCTGGGCCTCTCACCTCACTTAGTCTCCTTCCTGCTTTAGTGAGTGAGGCGTCTCTGAGCCTTCACGTGCTGCCTGAGTCGCTTTCCCTGAGAGGGAAGGACAGAGCTGAAATGAGCTGCCGAGCTCCAACAGCCCACAGCTCCAACTCCCCCGTCACTCACGACCGTGCGTTTCCACGAGGGCAGGCTCCATCAGTCGCCCTAGTATCACCAAGCTCCAGAGGCTCAGGGGCTTCTGAGGCCATCCAGGTCCCCTCACCTTTCTTACAGCTCTGGAGACAAAGGCCCAGGGCTGCAAAATGACTGGAGGTTTCACAGCCTCCTGACTGCCTGCCCAACTTTGCTCCGCCTGGACCAGGCCCTTTAGAAGGCACTAGGCTTACTTACCCGGGAACTTTTTCTGCAATAAGGACCCCAGTGCTGGAGAAAAGGGGCAGCCACAGGCAACTAGACAGCGTGTGGACCCCAAGGTACTCTGGAGAGGGGGAAGCGACGGACACCCTGGGTACCCAGCCTGAGCACCACCAGGTCTGAGTTCAAGTGTGCTGAAGGGGGAGCTGGTCTCCTGATAGTGCTGGTAGTAGCTGATTTCAGAATTCTCCTAGGTCTAACAACTGTGTTCATTCTCAATAAATGGTTTCTTAATAATTGTTTTAATTAGCAAAAAGGCTGTCTTATTAAAGCTAATTAAAGGCAATTTGGGAACCTTATTTTCATACAATCATAAAATTAGAGAAACAAGAGGCTGGAGAAATGGGACTGTTTCAGCTTTTTTCCTGCAGAGGGGGCAAGGAAGAGCTGGGAAGGGATACCCAGCCCCAAGCCAGGCCTGCAGGGTGCCAGCGCCCCATGGGGGGAGGGGAGCCTCCAGATTTGGATGTAGCTTCAGACAGTGCTGGGGACCAGCTGCAGGGAGGGATGCTCTGACCACATCCTCCAACTAGAGTCTCAGAATCACTAAGACTTCTCTGCTTCCTTCCTCTGCTCCCATAGTTCTCTCCAATTAGTTATCTTTAAATTGGGTAAAGCACTTCCATTCAATCTGGCAGCCTTAATATACCTCAGCCTCACTCCTATCCAGAGCACCTCCTTAGTCCCCAGGCCTTTCCCTTTAGCCTCTCTTCTGTGGCTGATGATACTAAATCACCTGCCCAACAGGTGCATGTAACCTCCCAGGCCTGACTTTCAATGTCCTCCATACCTCAGCCCAGGCTGTGTGCCCAGCCCCACCTTCTGCTCCCTGTAGGGAACCTTCTGCTCCAGCTAAGTCTGTCCTCTCAACATTCTCTCCTGCTGACCTGCACCTTCCCACGTCCCAGACATCTTTTCCCTTAGCCTGGGATAACCTCTCCCTTCCCTAGCTTGCACAAAGAGCAATTTCCCTTCATGGCCAATTCAAGGTCCATATTTTGTATGAAGTCTTCCAGGGCTACTATAGGCCTGTTCCATGATACATTAAATGTAATATCCACCCCCCTAAAGAACTACTTTTCAAATAGAATCATAGTGGGGTTTTTTTGTTTTTGTTTTTGTTTTTTTAGAAAGGCATTACAAGTAGGAATTAAATGTAGGTTTTGGAAACAGATAACTTAATTAAAATCCTGGCTTCACATGACTTTATGACTTTGGGCAAATGTCTTGACTTCTCTAATCTCTGGTTTCTTTGTGAGTAAAGTGAAGCTGATGAAAACACCAAAACTAAGTTATTGGGATGTGCAAATAGATAATGCATGTTAAGTCACTTTACATAATGCCAGGCAAATAATACTAATAGCTCGGTGGTCATTATCCTTATTGATGTGAGGGACAACTTAGGAGTATGAGCAAGTCCTCTGGGAAGAGAGACCCCCCCCCAAGTCAAGGGGATTGCTTAGCTATCTAAACTGCTGACAGCCTCATTCCTAGGGATCCACGTGCCTTAGTGCCCTTCCTCCATCCCTTCTCTCCAGAGTCCAACTCCTAGGACCCTTTCCTGGGGTCCCTGGGATAGTGGTTTATGGGCACACACTTACCATAGTGTCTAGCATCAGAACTCCATAGGAGAAAGACACTGGACAGGGGTCAGCTCCTTGCCTTTTTAAGTATCCCAGCCTCCATCCTTAGGAGGCATCCCTATAAGTCATTCTGGCACAAATCTAACAGTTCGAAAAATCTATCCACTATATCCTACCATAACACTAAGATTCTTGCTTATCCTTGAAAATGCAACTTGATGCATATGTAGGTTTTGCACTGCAGGCCTTATTCCTCTCCTCATCTGTGGGTTAGGCCATGGGACAGTGAGTGGCCATGAATTAGCCAGGAGCTCCTCTTCTGTCCACCCCTGAGCATCCTCCAGATGGAATCTTAACCACAGCAAAACTGACCTCAGAGAGAGAACAACAAACAGATCCGTGACAAACAGATAGTGTTTAGCTGCCATTGACAAAGCGATTGTTCAAGTAGAAGCCTCAGCCTTGGTAACAGCCATTAACAGAAAACCTTATGTTTGTTAGCTTCTCCTCACCAGAAGGAAATGCAAGTCAGTGACATTTGATAAACAGCACACTTTCATCTACCAGGGGGCTGTAATCAGAGCAGAAGTGTCACACAATTTAACCGATGGTCCCCCACATATCAAGCACAGTGTGTATTTTCTCCATTGCAACCCAGAAAGGGACTTATTTCCTATCCCTGAGTATCAGTGGCTGTGTCAGCCCCACCACTAATTCCAATGGGGCTGCAGCTACTGTGTATGATTAAAGCTCCGTGTTACACAGCAGTGCCTGCATTTTCAAGGAGATAGAGGAAACCTCACAGGACCCCTAGGGCAGGACACAACACTGCTCCTTAGAACATTCTTTTTAAAAAAGTTGTCATGAAATCCAATTAACCAGCTGGAAGGCCAGTGTGGGCAGGCCTCCTCGGGGTTAATAAATAATAGAACATGCCCTACATTGGAGCAGCTATCTCTCTTCTCTAAGCTTGGAGGCTGTGACAAGCCCTCCTGGTGGGAGGGGTGGGGGTGATATATGTCCCACCACCACCCTCTGGTCCTGAAACTTCAATGAGTCCAGCTGTGAAGGACCCCTAGACAGATGCTTGGAGTCCCTCCCCTCATCATGAGCCCCAAGTTCACCAACTCAGCCCCAAGTGTGAGGGATTGAGACGGCTTGTCTTGAGGGAACAGAGCATTCAAATAGGGTCAGGAGCTCTGATTCTAGCTCTGGGTATGTCCATTCTCAGGCAAACTGTTCAGAGACTGCTGTGCCCCCCTAATCAGGACTGCTGTTGGTGAGGATTGTAGGGTGGGCATAGCAGACCCTCTCTTACTGGTCCTCTCTACAAGGCTGACGCCCCGGGGTGGGCTCTTTGCTTTTGTTAAATCAACACTGTTCAATAAAAATATAATGCAAACTATAGATGTGACTTTAAATTTTCTTGTAGCCTCATTTTTATTTATTTTTTTTTGAGACTGAGTCGTATTCTGTCACCCTGGGTAGAATGCCATGTCATTATCATAGCTCACGAAAACCTCAAACGCCTAGGGTACAGAAACTTCAAACTCCTGGGGTCAAGTGATCCTCTTGCCTTGGCCTCCCTAGTTAGCTAGGACTATATGCACGTGCCACCATGCTGGGCTAGTTTTTCTATTTTTTTTTTAGTAGAGATGGCGTTTCACTCATGCTCAGGCTGGTCTTGAACTGCTGAGCTCAAGCAATCCACCCACCTCAGCCTCCAAGAGCTAAGATTATAGTGTGAGCCACAACACCCGGCCTTGTAGCCTCATTTTTAAAAAGAAGTTCAAGGCCAGACCCAGCAGCTCACACCTATAATCCCATCACTTCAGGAGGCCAAGGTGTGAGGATTGTTAGAGCCCAGGAGTTCGAGAACAGCCTGGACAGCATAGTGAGACTCCATCTCTACAAAATATAGAAAACTCATGGGTGTAATGATACATGCCTGTAGTCCCAGCTACTGGGGGAGGCTGATACAGGAGGATCTGCTAGAGCCCAGGAGTTTGAGGTTGCTATAAACTATGATCAGACTACTGCATTCCAGCAGTGGCAACAGAGTGAGCCACTGTCTCTAAAAAGAAAAAAGAAAAAATTCAAGAAAAGGTGTTAATTTTACAAATAGATTTTATTTAGCCCAATATATCAAAATATTATCAATATGAATCAATATAAAAATTATAAATATTTTATATATTTTTTTGTTGTGTACTAAGTCTGAAATCTGGTGTGTATTTTATACTTAGAACACATATCAATTAGGACAAGACACATTTGAAGTGCTCAATAGCCGCGTGTGGCGAGCGGCTTCTACCGGAATGGTCCAGGCTGGGAGGCCATGGTGCCCTGTACAGGGACTCGCGCAGCTCCCGTCTGACTTACGACCACATCCCCCCTTCTCCTGCCTCTGGGCATCACGTCCTTTCTTGTTGGAGCCCCTGCCCATGTCTCCAGTTCAAGGCATGAAACTTAGCAAGTGATAGAAGCTTTCACGGCTCTCAGGAACTGGAGTTCCAAGGCATTGAAGTGTCAGCATCTTGGAGTGGGCTGGCTCCGACCCATGGCCTCTTGCATCATCCCCACACTCCAGGAGGGGACATGTGGGGACAGTCTCAAGTGAGTAGAGCCAGGACTGCGCAGGTAGGGTGTGAGCTGCAGACAGTGAGGTTCCCAGGGGGCTGAGGTCTTTTGTTAGGAGCTGAGGAGCCTTTAATCCTCTCTGTTACCACAGAGGGAGAATGTGGGTGGCAAGTAAAGTCTTGTCAGGGAAAACCCTGGCAGGAAGGTGAGCCACATGCCCGAGTAATCGCTGACTTCACCACTCTCTTTTGATGTAGTGCCTCGGTGCCATGGAGGCCAGGCCAGGCCTGTGACAGACACAGCCCTTCCGGGGCAATTGCGACTGGGTGTGTACGTGTGCGATTGTGTGTCCTGGCCCCTAACCAGGCTGCAGGTGCTTGTCTCCGCATGCCCTCAGTCGGAGAGTATCCCAAGGGGAATACGCTGGGTTCACGTGTTCCGAACCCCAAATGAAGACACTCAGTCTGAAAAATAGGAGTGTCATAGAGAGGACCACAGGCTGGGACAGATGGCACTGTACTCGCCAGGCCCATTCTTCAGTCCTGACTGCTCTCTGCCGTCTTGTGGAATAGCAGTGGAAGGATAAGCACAAGATGTGAATGAGTGGGCAGCCGCGGTCAGCATGGCTGCTGCAGGGAGCCAAGAGCTCTGGAGGAAGTGATGTTTGTGGCCTGAAACGTGAAACATGGACCATGATGGGCCTCAGGGAGGCCCTGTGAGCAGGAAGGTCACTTAACTTACAAGGGGCAACATTGCTGGAGTCCAGGGCTCTGGTCCAAAAATGGTACCAGCAACTCTGCCAATACTGGCCTGATGTCACCACCTATGTCCCCCAGGCTTTAGGACAAGGGAAAGGGAGCTGGCTAACTAATCTCGCCCATTTATAAAACACTTTGTAACTTCCAAAAACCTTTCACCTCTATTACAGTATAATTCTCCCAACAACTCTGTAGTGCTGGCAGGGCAGGTATTATTATCCTTATTTTATAGGTAAGAAAACTGTAGCTAAACAAAAGGAAAGACTCTTGCTTGAACCAAGGTTAGTAAGCAACTTTTTCAGCAGAACTGTTCAGACTCATCACCCTGAAGGCCTCAGAACAGAGCTCTTATAATTTGGAGTCCACCAATCCCTTTGGGAGCCTGATTAAAAAAAAAACAAAAAAAAAAACTTTGAATGTTCTTACTAAATAAATGGGCTTTAAACAGTTTACAACCCCCTTGGAATTTTACAGCAAATATTGTGTGTGAATTTTGGGGGTAGGGTGGGGTAAAAGAGGATCAGGTTCTATGACACCAAAAGGTTAAGAATTAGGGATGTGGTCCAAGTTCCTCATTTGACAGATGAGGAAACTGAAGTCCAAAGAGGGTCAATGATTTGCTTGGGATTACACTAGCTTCAGAGCAGAGATGGTACTCAAAATCAGAGTCAGACTGTCCTTTTCACAATACACTACTCAATGAGGTCTGCAGATGGCTGAGCTGGGTTCATGGCTCCAAGTCTGTCCACAGAAAGATCAAGGTTGAGGATGGATGTGTCATTCCAGCTCTACCCTTAGCCACCTGCACGATGATGGCCAAGCTCCTTCACTCTCTGGACATTCTTTTACCTTCCTGAATGACAGAGAGAAGGATCCCCTGACCTCTCTACTTCTGAGGATGCAAGGACATGACAGTGATGGGGCTCCACAGATAGGGCATAGGAGGGGGGAGGAGAGGAAGGAAGGACATTGGGGAGAAAGTGGACCTAGGCTGAAAGAGGCCAGGCACTGGATAAAGGGGATGGGGTCATTAGAGGTTCCCATTTCATCTCCCGAGGCTAAATTTCCCCATCCATCACACTAGTAGGTAACGAAAGTCTCTGCACACCTTGACCTTGAATCATCTAAGTTGACTATGATCCTTTTAAAACAAAGCAAACATGAAAAGCTGAAATCCTCCCCACCTGGCTTAAGCATAAAGGGATTTATTAAGGATATTGGGAGGACAGAAAAACCAGACTCCAGGGTCAGCTTCTAGGACGACTCCCACAGCCACACTGCCAGGAGAGATGCTGCCTGTCCGGAGCAGGACTCTGCCTGCCAGCTCTGACCCTCACTATGTCTGCTGTGATCTAGGGCCAGCAATATGGGACGACCCCTTCCTCCTGTGTCCCTGTCCCCAAGTTACTCTGCTCTGAGTCAAAGATTGACTCAGATTCATGGAACCAAAATCATTTTTCTGCTCCAGCAGCAAAGGAAACTGGAAAATGTAAGTTATGTTGTTTTGTTTTACTTTTGCTTGGGAAGGTAGGATGCATATTCCAAACTATTAAAATTTGGAGAGGGTGGTGAAAAGATTTGGGCAACCATGAATGCCATATACCCATTGTAATGCCCTTCAGGATGCTGGGGATTAGTCCCAAGAGGCCTGCTACAACAACTGTTTCTCAATGTCTCTCATTTCAATTAAATAATTTTTTAAAAAATTCATGTGACTTCTGTATTATGTGTGTCTATATCTGTGTCAAGACATAGATAAATATATGTAGACATACACATAATACTATTTATAAGCACATTGTATACATACATGTCTTATTTAACATAATAATCATGTTTTTCTGAAAATCTTTGAGTAGAATTGAGACATTGAGGAGAGTATTTGAAGGTAGTCCTTTGGTTTCCCCTAACTCTCAGCTGCTCACACACCAGGGCCCTTAAAGATCTCAGGAAGGAAGAGTAGCTAAATCTCCTGGTTTACGTGAAACAGGCCTGGTTTGTGCCTGTGGCATAATGATTAATAATACCCCTTCCCTCTCCAAAGTGCCTCAATTTCAATGACAAATTATATGGTCATCTTATTCATGGGGACACCTGACAGTCCCTGGCCTCTAGAATGTGCTGACAGATGTCAGTGCAACCTGACCAAGCAATAGGAGAAAACTAGGGAGTCAGCCAATTGTCTTTATCCTCCTACTGTGAGAGGTTAGGCATTCGGGCCCTACCTTAACTTCCGCAACCAGTTGAACTGAGACCTTTGGAGACGTGGGCTCCTAGGTCCTGACCCCTAGGAGCTAAGATTGTGTAATTCACAGACTCTCACGCATAGGCTATTGTCTTAGCCAAGCTATAGTCATCCTGCTGCCCCACACTCCCCTCCTCTAGGAATCTTTCCTGACCCCGCCCAATCCACTGTAAATATAAATCCTTCAGTATATGACATTCTCACTTAGCACGAAATTCACTAGAGACTGTTTTCATGCCAGTTTTGTATGAGTTTGAAGATTGTTTCATTTAGTAGGGTCCTGACTCTCACACCAGGGCCAGAAGCGTCTATTGGGCATCCCCTGAGTGCAGGAGTAGGTGCAGAACTTCACTTTTGCCACCAAACCAGGGCTCCCTAAGGGGAGGAGACCGTCTCCCCTATCAGAGGAGGACAGGGATCCTATAATCTGCAAGACCAGGATTTCACCTCCTCCTTGCTACTACTTCTGCCCAACTAAGGTTCAAGAGAAAGTACAGGTATGAGGCTTGATCTCCAACTCCCTCCTCTCCCCCACAACTTGGCTTGGGTGGAGGGATAAGATTTGTCCCTGCTGCTGCCTTCAAAGCAGTTCTGATTTTTCCAGTCTGCCTAGGCCTCCAGGCTGCACAGCAGACTCGTGCTTAATGAAGCGCATTCTCCATCTGTGGTCTGGCCCTCCTGGCAGCTCCAGCTGCCTGAGGCCTGGCTATGGGGAAAGCAGTAAAGAAGTTCCCTCATCTCAGGCCCCCACCCCCCATGTGCACACCAGGGGATCCACTCCCCTCCTCCCAGCCCCACTCCACCCATGTTAGGCTAACAAGATCCAGACCCCACACCAGAGCTGCCCTGATTGGGTTGACCTATTTAATTAAAACAGCAGCTTCCAAAAATGGACGTTCTGCTCCAAGGCTCTGCCCCGGGCCACAAAGACAGACTCTGGCTGTCTCTGGCTAGCCAGGACTTTGGTATTCCTTCTTAGTCCCTGACTTTCTTCTCTCCCTCCCTCCTTCCCGCTCCTCATTTTTCCAACATCTGTGTCCAGAAAGGAAGAAAAATCCTGTTTGGACTGGCCTCCTTCCATCTGTCATTTTTTTCCCCTTTCAAACGTCTTGTCTAAAGCAGAGTCAGTTACATAAACATTCCACCTCTTTCCATAAATTGGCCACAGTTTGTGAACAATAGAGTTACTGTGCAGGGGAAGAAGGAGCCCAAGGCCACACCCGGCAAGTGCTGGCCCCCCAGCCAAACAGAACCAGAGACTCATTCTTTGAAAGAGCCAGAGAGGAAATCCAGAATCTTCAGGCGAGACCTTTTCTGTTGTGCTTGGAACAGTTCCTTCACCAGAACCCCTCTTACCCTGCCCTTCCCTCAGCCACCTTCCTTCTCTTAACCTCAAACTGTTTGAACTGATGCCCAATTTCTATTTTTCCTTAAACTGCCTGACAGTGTGTGTCACTGTGTGTGTGTCCTTGTCCTGAGCACAGAGTGTGTGAATGATGGAGTTGGTGGTGGTGGTGACGTGTGTATGTTTGTGTGCTGTGTGTGTGTCTCTGTGTGTGTGCATATGTGTGTTGGCAGATTTTTGGAGGCACACCCTCAAGGTTTTGTTGTCTTTTTCTTTAAATAGACACAGTTAGACCTCACTAATACAGACCAGTTGGAGAAAAGTCCAGAGGGGAAGAAAAGTCTGACTTAACAGAACATGGTTGAACTTAAGCCTTCTATGTCCTCCAAGTGCATCCAGTTACTGGAACTGTATTGACCACATCCGCAGAAACAGTCCCACCAGCCTTGCTTGATGAATAGATAAAGACTGCCTTTTGTCATCATCTTGAATACCTAATTAAATGTTAGGGCCACTCAGGGAGTGAAAACACATTTTTGCTTAGTAGGTCACATATCTTCAACATTTTTATACTTCTCATTGGCTTTGTGAACTATCTTATTAGCCAAACAGTATGCTCTTTAAGGACAAGAGAATGAATGCATGCATTAATGCATTTTAATTCATTTGATATTCAGTGGCTATTGTAGCTTCACAGACTAAGTGCAAAATGCATGTTTAATACTGGATGGATGGATGGATGGATGGATGGATGGATGGATGGATGGATGGAAAAAGGAAACTAATAAGGCAAGAATAAATAGATGGGTAAAGAGCCTGGGTAGGAGAAGTTTGAGGGATGAAATGGGAGAAATAACAGAGGGCAGGTAACTGACAGCACTGTCATTGTCTTCCACAGCAAGAGGCAGGAGATGGCAGAAATGGTGAAAGCTGGAGTAGGGGACTGCGTGACATTGAGACTCAGTACAAAGCAGAAGTGGGAGGGTGGTGATTGATGGAGTTGGTGGGAAGGGATCATTGTGTGAATGGGTCTGTGTGAAGGTATGGGGCTGGAGGCAGATGAGGGTATGGAAAGGTAAAAAGAGATTACTTTGCTATAATAAAGTTTCAGGGGGAGGCTGTATCAGTTAAGACTCTTTGGGCTGCAAGTAATAGAAAATTTAGTTCCATTGTCTTACACCAGCAGTTCCCAACTGGGGAAAATTTACTAGAAGCAAGCTAGATTTGGCAGTGTCTAGAAACATTTGCGATTGTCACAACTGGGATGGGGGTGCTACTGGTACTCAGTGTGTCGAGGCCAAAGATATTGCTCAGCATCCTACAAGGCATAGGAAAGCTGCTCACAACAATAGACTGTGTAGCCCAAGATGTCAGTAGTGATGTTGAGAAACTCTTGCTTAAACCAGCAAGGAACAGTATAACAAGTAGTTCCAGGGTTGGCTGTTTTATGTGCTCATCAAGGAGGCGGGTTTTCTCCTTCAGTAGGCTTTGCTTCTGCCATTTATAAGGTCTTTGTTCCCTCAGGGCCAGAAGAGGCTACAATGGCTCCAACTATCACCTCTTCACCCAAGAGCATCCTCTTGCCCATTTTTAAAATTCAAATTCCCTTCTTGTCTCATTAGCTTTCTGTCTCATGCCTGTTCCTAAATCAGTGTGGGGCAAGTAGATTGCCATGATTAGTTTAATCCAGATTCCTCACTCCATCCCTACCCTGATATTAGGGTATGGAATTTGAAATCTGAAAGGAATTTTTTTTTTTTGTAGAGACAGAGTCTCACTTTCTTGCCCTCGGTAGAGTGCCGTGGCGTCACACAGCTCACAGCAACCTCCAACTCCTGGGCTTAGGCGATTCTCTTGCCTCAGCCTCCCGAGTAGCTGGGACTACAGGCGCCAGCCACAACACCCGGCTATTTTTCTGTTTTGCAGTTTGGCCGAGGCTGGGTTTGAACCCACCACCTTCGGTATATGGGGCCGGCACCCTACTCGCTGAGCCACAGGTGCCGCCCTGAAAGGAATTTATATTATGTGTTAGAAAGAAAACATATCCTTTGGAGAAGGAAAAGTGTATTATGTAGTTTACAACAGAATCCACCAGAATCCAGAATCATGGCTTGCTGGGCTCACGAAAGTGAGAAATGTGCTCTTGGGCCTGGAGGATAGAGCTTGCTGTTTGTTTACCTACCTTGGGTCCCCTCAGTCATTCATTACATAAACAATAGATAGTTACAGAATGCTTCATCATGCTGCTAGGGGCATAACAGTTGTGGCTTCTCCCAACCTGAAGCTTCTTATTTTGTAAGGGTATTGAATAATCTCACAGGTGATGTGAAATTATAGACACAGATACTGTCTTAGTCCATTTGTGTTGCTGTAAAGGAATACCCAAAGGTAGATACTTTATAAAGAAAAGAAGTTTATTTGACTTACATTTCTGCAGGTAGTACAAGAAGCCTGGCACCTTCACCTGCTTGGCTTCAGCTGAAGGTCTCAGGCTGCTTCCACTCATGGTAGAAGGCAAAAGCGTGTGCAGTGATAACATGGTAAGAAGGGAAACACAAGGTGGGAGGGTGATGCCAGGCTCTTTTTAACAACCAGCTATTGTGGGAACTACTAAGAGTAAGAATATCCCAAAGAAGATATTAGTCTATTTATGAGGATCTACCCCCATGACCCAAATACCTTGGATAAAGCCCCAACCTCCAACACTGGGGTCAAATTTCAACATGAGGTTTGGAGAGGACAAACACACAAATGATAGTAGTCAATTAAAGACACATGAAATGACAATAACATAAAACAGGACACCTTACATGACAGGTGGGGGAGAGTCGGGAGAGATTTCTTGGTTGAGCTAAGATCCACTCAGCAAAAGACAGGGGACAGAGAAGATTCTCTCAGGAGGGAGACTTCATGTGTTTATACCTCTGTTGGGAGGGATCTTAATAGTAAGGCATCTGAAAAAAGGATCATTTAGATTGCAGTGTGAAGAACAAATTGGAGAAAAGCAAGCTAGATTTAGGGAGATGGAACTACTGCAGGGGTGGAGGTAAGCAAGGAGTGATGGTAGATTGGATCAGAATAGTTGTAAGGACGAAGAGAGTTTGTGAGATTTGAAAGACTTGTAAGAAATAAAATTGACTGAACTTATTGACAGATCTGTTGTGGGTCAGGGGTATGAAAGAGAAAAGATTAAGGATGATTCTTAACTTTCTGGATTGAGAAAATGGATGGAAGGTGGAGTTATTTATTGAGAAAGAAAATAGTGGAAAAGGATCCAACCTGTGGGAAAACTGGAGTTCAGTTTTAGATGTGGTGAGATCACAGTCCCATTGACACATCCAAGCTGAGATGATGAGTAGGCAATTGAATATATAGATCTGGAAATCAAAGGAGAGGACTACATTAGAAATATACGTTTATGAGATATCAGCATACAGATGGTATAGTGATTATCTATTGCTGAGTAACAAATTACCTCAGCACTTAATGACTTACACCAACAATCATTTATTATCTCTTATGGTTTTGTTGTGTTGGAACATTGGACATAGTACAGAGGGGATGACTTAACTCTGCTCTACAATGTCTGAGGTCTTAGCTGGAAGACTAAACGGCTGGAACTATCTGATGTTGACATTGGCAGTTGGCTGAGACCTTAGCTGGAACTGTTGGCTGCAACACCCACATGTGGCTTCTCTATGTGGCTTGAGTTTCCTCACAATAGGATGGATTGGTTCTAACAGTGAGAATCCCAGGAGAGGGAGAGAGAGAGAGAGAGAGAGAGAGAGAGAGAGAGAGAGAGAGACAGAGTGCGAGAGAGAGCTGGAAACAGTATTCTTCATATGAGCTAACCTTAGAAGTCATAGAGTATCACTTACACCATACTTCACTGACCAAGGAAGTCATGAGCTGCCACTCAGATTCAAGAGGAGGGAATGTAGATCCCCCCCACTTGGTGAAAAGATATCAGTTACTTTGTAAGAGGAGTATGTAGATTTGGGATAAACATGAAGCATGGCCAACCTTGGACAATATAATCTGCCACAGATGCAAATTTTTTTTTTTTTTTTGAGACAAGAGTCTCACTATGTAGCCCTCGGTAGAGTGCCATGGCATCACAGCACACAGCAACCTCAAACTCTTGGGCTCAGCCTCCCGCAACAATGCCTGGCTTTTTTTTTTTTTTTTGTAGTTGTCATTGTTATTTAGCTGGCCCGGGCCAGGTTTGAACCTGCCATCCCCGGGTTCAATCCCGCTGTCCCTGGTGTATGTGGCTGGCGCCCTAGCCACTGAGCTACAGGTGCTGAGCCCACAGATGCAAATTAAAGATGTCCCAAGGATTGTAATTTCCCAGTCAAAGAGAATATAGATGAGAAGGGAGCACCTAGGGTAGAGGCCTGGAGTGACCCTATAAAGCAGGCTGAAGAATAAGAGTCTACAAAGGAACTGATGAAGAGCAGGAGGAAAACTAGAGAGTATGGTGTCACAGAAGCCATTGGAAGAAAGTTTATTCATTCATTCATTTATTCATTCATCGCGTATTTATCAAGCACCTACTATGCCCGACTAGTCTAGTTTCTGGGAATATAGTAGTGAATGCCAAATTCCCTGACTTCATTAAGATTACATTCTAGGAGGGAAATATCCAGTCAGTTGGGGAGTGTAAAAAATGTGCCTTGGACACAGCGACATAAAGGTCATTAATGAACGTCATAAAAATGATTTTTTTTTAAGAAATGGAACAGAAGCAGATTATGGTGAACTGAGGAATGAATTGAGAATGGAGCATCTAATAAATGAATTGGAAGGTAAAGGCAGCTCTGGGTCTCAGAGGATAAAAATAGAACCCCGGACCCCCCGACAGAGCATTTCATCTTTTCTGCAGCATATCCTATTATCAGGCTGCGTGTTTGCACTGCCTATTCACATCCAGGGGCTCAGAAGTGGGAAGGGGTAGAAGCCCTATTGGAAGTGGCAAGGAACCTGGATGAATTTCTCTGGGGTTCCCCTTCAAATTTTGGGGAAGGTAACTGAGAATGTGCTCCCTGGGTGTCTCCAGCCTCACCAACAGCTTTGATGTCTTCCTTAACCTCATGGGTTCTTTCTTGGATGGTTTTTGGGTTGCCACCCAGCCCCCTCCTGAGCTTGAAGCTCAGACTCCGGCCATGCTATGCCTGGCCCTCCCTTCTTCCGTTCTTCTATTGCCTTCTAATTGAGGCCCACTTTAAGACACTGTCTTCAAGACACTCCAGGATGCTGTGAAGGCTGCACCCAGCTCAGTCCTGCCATGCTGGCCTATGATCTCCATCTTATTTAGTTTCCCATACCACAGGTATCCTCCCTTGAAAGAGGCCCAGGTTGAATATGTTTTCTAGGCCTTCATAGTGACCCTGAGCAGAGTTCATCATTGGACTAAGTAAATAAATAGCAAGGGCCCAATATTTGCTGCTTCTGTTGAATGTCTTGATGCAAAGTCTACCCATGTCCTCCCATGCTTGCCCCAGACTACTTGCCCTATAAACTTATAGCAGCAGCTAAATCTGGGATAGGGATATGGGCTGATTTTTCAAGAATCTTCTTGCGGAGTTCGCAGGGAATAAACATAAAGAGAGGTCCTGTCTGTACTCTGGAAGCTTAGAGTTCAATATGGAAGGGGGATTTATCTCCCCATTCCCACAATCACCCCCAAATAAGTTAGTCAGAACCCATCAACCCACAGTAATAGAGCAAGTCCATTTATGTATGGTGAATAGATACAGAATAAAAAGTTCACCAAGGTACAATCTCTTCTCTGGTAGTGTTTTCTGCAAGTGAAATATCTTATACTTAATATGGGAAAAATTCAAAGCATCACTTGTTAGCTGTATCACTTTGTGCAAATCAAATAACCCCTCTGAGCCTCAGTTTTTTAATCTTTAAAATGGAAATAATAGTACTCGCTACATGGATTGTAAGGAGAAGTAAATGGGATAATGTACAATTGATCCTTATTATTTGTGGATTCCATATTTGCAAATTCACCTATTACCTAAACTTTATTTGTAACCTTTAATATTTAAAGTGCTTGTGGGGTCATCTGTGGACATGTACAGATCAACAGACGTTTGAGTCACCCAACACCATGTTCCCAGCTGAGGTAAAACAAGGCTCGTTCTGCCTTTTTGTTTCAGCTCTCATCTTGTAAACAAGTGTCCTTCTTGAAGCCTCTTTAGTGTCATATTTTTGAAATTGTGGGCTTTTTGTTGGTAATTTTGCTCTCTAAAATTGTCCCTGAGCATAATGCTGAAGTGGTGTCTTCTGTTGCTAAGCCTGAGAAGGCTGGGATGAGCCTTACAGAGAAAATAAGATGTGTTCAGGCATGAGTTACAGTCTCGGTGTTGTAAGTTCAGTGTTAATAAGTCAATAAAATATATTAAGTAAACCAATGCACACATAAAACAAGTTGTGTGTTGAACAGTTGATGAAAATGCTGTGACCGGAAGCACACAGGACCCTCATCCTATGCAGGAAAGGGTCAGGGTTGGCGTCAACTTTATGAAACTGAACTACCCCAAGGAATGAGCATCGGCAGTGTGTAGAAGCCCCTGTCCAGGGCGTGGGGTTCAGGAAATGCGGACACCTAATCTGAGTGAGAAGGCAGAGAGACTCCGGGCAGTTTATTGCCACAGTTCTTCATGCTTTGCCAGGAATTTTGACTCCTAAGAGTCAAGAAGGAATTTTTGTGTCTCACACACCCTTGTGGTTCTCTCTTTAGAGACAACGTGACAAGGACAGGTTGTAGGCCGCCTCTGACAGCTCTGCCAGCCGCTATCCGTGACGTTCTGGTTAATGAGTTTCCGTCTTATTCCTCCTCTATCCTGTGGGCGCTTCACGTTTCTGGTCCCAGACAGGGAGCCCGAGAGGTTCAGAAGGGGGATGCTTTCTGCCTTCCTTCCCTCGCAGATCCGCTGTCTTGTGTTTCAGTGGTTGGGAGAAGAAAAAAGAAACAAAAGCCTTATGTGGAGCCAGGTCCCCCGGGCAGAGTGACAGAGAGGAGGTCTCTGAGCTCCCCCCTAGAAGACATGTGGGGCGGGCAGGAGAGCCCCTGACCACCAGGTTCCACTCCCATAGGACAGTGGAACCCACTCGGGCTCCTCCTTCCCTCCGGTTGGAGGCAGAAAGAACAAGGAAAAGGGACTAGAGGTTTCCTACACATGGGTCTCATTAGACTGCCATTCCTGAGGCTCTCTGGGCTTGAACGCTTTCTCCCCAGGAAGCCAGACAGCCAACTGGAGAAAATCTGCAGACCGCTGCTGAGGCCAGGCTTCAGGAGGCCGCCGGGTGGGGTGTGGGCACTTGATCTTTATCAGAGCCCTCACTTCCTGGCCTCCCGCCAGCTCCAGTAGCCCCAGGCCAGGATCCTCCAGGAATCGGGAGCCTGAGGATTGTGTTACCTTCTGAATTCCATTAGCACAGGCGGTGGGGGACAGGGCTGGGGGTGCTGGGGGTGAGTAGGGAGCAGTCCAGAGGGCTTTGGTGCCAAGCAGGCGCCTAGGATTGCTTGTTGCTGCCTTTCTAGCTCCAACTCCAGTCTGCCCTCATCTCTTATGCTGGCTGCAGGCAAGGACATGGATTATGTATATATAAACTAAAAAAGGTTTGTTTTTTTCAGATGCTCGGAGAAAACAGAAGTAATAGCAAAACTGTAGACTAGGCACCGTTCTAATTGCTTTACAGATACAGTCGTGTGGCGCTTAACCATGCGGTAGGTTCTAAGAAATGTGTCCTTAGGTGATTTCTTCGCTGTGTGAACATCCAGGAGTGGCACTTACAGAGACTTAGACGGTACAGCCTCCTACACACCCAGCCTGTACAGTACAGCCCATTGCTCCTAGGCTACAAACCAGTACAGCACGTTACCGTACTGAACACCGCAGGCAATTATAATACATCGGTAAGCATTTGTGTACATAAACATATTAAACATAGAAAAGGTACAGTAAAAATATAGTATAAAAGGTTAAAAAAATGGCACACCCTTATGTACACTTAACACGATTGGAGTTTGGTGGTGCCTGTGGCTCATCAAGTAGAGCGCCAGCCCCATATACCAAAGGTGGTGGGTTCAAACCCGGCCTCAGCCGAACTGCAAAACAGAAAAAAAGCCGGGCGTTGTGGTGGGCGCCTGTAGTCCCAGCTACTCGGGAGGCTGAGGCAAGAGAATCGCCTAAGCCCAGGAGTTGGAGGTTGCTGTGAGC
>CAUYON010206340.1:0-47619 GCA_963573935.1 Arctocebus calabarensis | reverse complement strand
CCAAAAAATGGCCAGGCGTTGTGGTGGGCACCTGTAGTCTCAGCTACTTGGGAGGCGGAGGCAAGAGACTCGCTGGAGCCCAGGAATTGGAGGTTGCTGTGAGCTGTGATGCCACAGCACTCTATCCAGGGTGACAGCTTGAGGCTCTGTCTCAAAAAAAAAAAAAAAAAAGATTTTAGTTGCATTTATAACTCAGAACAACCCTAACAGATGAATTCTGTTATCACTCTCCCCGTCCACCTTAGAAATGAGAAAAGGAAGTTGTAAGAGATCCAGTACTTTTTCGTATCTCATTACTAATGTGTAGTAGAGGTGCCTCTGCAGCGCTTGTCTCTTTGACTATACATACCAAGTACTGTGTAAATAATTAGCCAAATACTTCAACAGGGGTGCAATTGAAGAGCCTGTTTCTAAACTGAATTTGTTTTAAATGAACTCATAAAATTTTTTTAAACCTTTTTTTTAAGTGGCACTAATCAATACTTTGCCATTT
Organism: Arctocebus calabarensis; assembly: GCA_963573935.1. Classification (NCBI taxonomy): domain Eukaryota; kingdom Metazoa; phylum Chordata; class Mammalia; order Primates; family Lorisidae; genus Arctocebus; species Arctocebus calabarensis. The sequence goes on along the minus strand of CAUYON010206340.1, from coordinate 47,126 downwards.
TAATATTCTTTCTACTGTCTAATCTCAATTCTTCTTGCTAAATTTTGTCCCATTCCATTTTTAAGGATTATCAAGTAGACATACAATGTCTGCAATTGACTATAGGATAGTATAATTCTACCACAAGTGAAAAGTATTCTGAGTTTCTTGGAAAAGTGTGTATTGAGATTAACATCATTTCTTCTTCTTCTTCCTCCTTCTTCCTCCTTTCTTCTCCTTCTTCTCCTTCTTCTCCTTCTCCTTCTTCTCCTTCTCCTTCTTCTCCTTTCTTCTCCTTTCTTCTCCTTTCTTCTCCTTTCTTCTCCCTTCTTCTCCCTTCTTCTCCCTTCTTCTCCCTTCTTCTCCCTTCTTCTCCTTCTTCTTCTGAGAGTTTCATTATGTCGTCCTTGCTAGAGTGCCATGGCCTAACAGCTCACACCAACCTCAATCTCTGGAACTTAAGAGATTCTCTTGCCTCGGTTTCCCAAGTAGCTGGGACTACAGGAGCCCGCCACAATGTCCAGCTATCTTTCTTTCTTTCTTTCTTTCTTTTTGGTTGCAGTTGTCATTGTGGTTTGGCCTGCCCAGCTGGGTTCAAATCTGCCTGCTCCAGTGTGTGGGGCTGGCACCCTAGTGGCTGAGCTACAGGCAGCAGCCTCCTCTGGAAGCTTTTACAAACCACTCATGAACAAGTAGCAGAGAGGCCACATATTTCCCAGAGTATTTTACCAGTGATAGTTTGAAGGACAAAATCTTGAGGTAACATACACGAGATGATGTTCCAGAGGTCTGATGAGACTAAAAGCAGCTTGACTCTCAATTCTTAGAAGATCTACTTTTACTTAATATAAAATCAGACCACATCTGGAAACAATGCCACATACTATTTACTATCTTAATTAGTGTAGTCTGGGGTTAGACGAATAAAGAAAGAGAAAAACTAAAAGAAAATTTAAAAATTAGATTTAAATTAAGCAGTTTAATTTATTTTAGCTAATATGTTTACAATTTTATTGCAAGCAGAAGCTATTAGAATATTTAAGTGGTACATAATCATTGCTGTCAATATTCATAAAGACATTATATACATATTTGGTCTTATGTGTTAAAAATTTTGCTATCTTGAGGAAATCACTGCTTCCTTTCATTGTATTCTCAGTAATTCACTCACAATATTAATATGATTTTCTTTTTTTAATGTTACCTTTCCTTATGCCATTCTTTTCCATCCTCTTCAACACTGCCCTAATTATGACATATGTTATTCCATTTCTGATACAACGCCATGGCTTACAGATGCTTTAGTGAAATCTAGTCCCATTTTTGGCTCCCTAAGACAATCTGAATCTTATTTGAACGGCACCTAATGTGGCTTTTTCTACTTCTGATCAATAAGTAAATAAATGAGCAGATATCCTTTGCCCTGTGTACTGTGACAGAGAAAATGTTACTAATTGCCTCCATGGTGTCAGACAGCAAGAACCACAGAGAATGCTGGATCACATCCTCTTATTGACTATTTCACTTTTGCTAAAATAAATCTGAAAAAAATAAGCTAACATCTTTTTTGACAGAAATCAGGTAATTAAAGATTGGGTGTTAGTTTGATAGAAACCGCCTATATCTAAATGGCTTGCTCAAATAAGGACTAACTTTAAAGATCCTACCAGGAGAGCTGACTCTGTCTGTCCTCTCGGAATCTCAGATTTCTTCCTGTTCCCTTTTTAAAGGCCTTGAATACAAAACATGCAGAACACTTAAAAATATAGACTTATCTAGAAGGAGAGAAGATAGAAGAAACAAGAGACATTTTTCCTTGCCTACTGCAAGGGGAGGAAAATGCCTAACTTTTACATGTATGGTTCTGAATCTAATTACATTAAAGGCACATCTAGTAATATAATTTAATATTTTTTTCCAGGGTAATTACAAGTAATTTTAATATATACCTTTTTAAACTACAGCTCATGTTCCATTTTATGTAATTATTTTACTGGCTTATTATACCCTTTAAATTACAATGATTAATCATATACATTGCATAATTAGTGAAAAATGATTAATCACAGGATTATTGTTTAATTATAATACCTATTTCATTTTAACTAAAAAACGTAAAGTACGTTTTTCTCATGGGCTAACCACATTGTTATATGGGTAATTAGCTTGGATCTCATTACAGGTAAAGAAAATAAGGTCCAGGTTAATGACTTACCCAAGGCGAAACAAGAATAGTCCTTGTGTTGGACTGAAGTGAGGAAAGCTTAAATGCAGAACTTTCAGCCATATTTTCCAGAACTGAAACAAAGGAAAATAAGAATTTTTCTCTCTAATGAGAAATCCTACATATGATAACTCAGAAAAAATATGTTTTTTCTTTGTTCTAGTAAGTCAGGGTTCTTAGAGAAGTTTCAGAGAATATGCCCAATAGAGTATGTCAGGTAACCACCTACCAACATACATTGAACCAGGTCAGCTACAGCTACCACAGCCCAGCCCCTGACCTCAGACATTGCAAAGCAACCTGCAATAACTTCTGGATATTTCACTTCATAAATGTCCTCCAGACAGTTGTTGTCCCCAGATAACAGTGTCAGAGACCTACGATCAAGGACAGAAATTCTCTACCTTTCATCTTCTCTTATATTATAATACCCATGCATAATATAAAATGAAGATGAAAAAAGGGAAAGAACTCCTATGGGAATTAACTTTAAAAGACAAGGCAGCTTTTTCTGCTCCCTAATTTGTAGTTTAAATTCCTTCTGAGCAGATTGCATCTGGTTTAGTTAAGTTCATTGATGGGTCTTTTAATTATTGTAAAAGTAAGCCTCAAGCCTTATGCCAGGAAAACTGAGAAAGGAAATGAATGAGTGAACAACAGCAACAAAAATTAGTTTCTGTTTTAATCCCTTGTAGGAAGTAGTATTATCCTGACAGAATGTCTTATTGCTTAACATTCATGTGACCGTGTGTTCCAGTTTAATTTGAGGTAAGGTAGGACAATGGTTATGAGATATTTTCCTGAAGAAGTAAATAGGTACCCCTTTAGGTTCCGTTGATTATTAGCAGAGCACCTAGATGAATTATACCTGGACTAATTACCCCACCAAAGCTCTACAAAATGAGTGGAAAACATTCCTAAAGGTAGCTTGGAAAGTGTTAAAGATGGAAAATGTATGCTAAGCAAGAAAAAAAACTCTTGGCCACAGAGTCTAACTTATGTACTAGGATTTCTTTTGAAATGCTTGGAGTTTAGAAAAGGCTGATATTATTTCAAAAATTTGACATTTATAATTTTGTGCCTGTGTGTGTGCATATCAATCTACAAACTGAGAAGATACAACTCAATTATGCCTCAGAACACCTGTTTCTGAATAGAAAGACAAGAGAAAAACCAGCTAATATATTTTTAATTGAAAGAAAGTTATAAAAACCACTTATCACAGACGGGGTATACTAACTTCTTATAACTATTTTGCTGGTAAGAGTATCAAATAAATTCTGTAAACTGAAAATTATTTTAAATGAAATAAGAATTGCACATTTGTTTACTTTCTCTGACAATTTGCCCTCTTTAGAGTTCTTGACCTTAATACCCAAGAAATAATCCTTCTGTATGATGCTTCTGGATCCAGCATCTAACTGCAGATACCAAGGTTACAATGACAAATGTTAAGTGTGAAATTACAGGCTTCAAATGCAGCAAAATCGACAATTGGTTTCTTAGGACACTCAGCTACATCTGCACCCCATTACGTATTTGTTTATGAAGAAATAGCTGTCTGTAAGTTAAGACAATGTAGGTCATTAATTATAGATGGAAGGGAGGCGATAAGCAAAAAGGTGATTATTTGTATAACCCAGGTCCTTTGCAGAATGCTATATGATGCAAGAACTAATAAAACTCTCTAATAACTTTCAACCTAAGAGGTAATTTACATTTTATTAGGTGGAAAACATTTGAAATTGTTTGAAGAAGATTAAAAGAAGAAAATCAAAAGAGAGAAAAAAACTGAAGCTGGAATCAGAAATGAGACCCATGATTTTCCCTTTAATCCACAAAATAGCAACTGTCTCTACTACATTGTAACTTCAGAAGATTTCCCATCAGGTTGTCTGAGAATTAACTCTTTAAATGTGATGATACTGAAAAACTGTTGTCTAAGAAAAGAAAGCTTTCCTTCTTATTTTCTGTTAATCTTACTGTTTCCTGTAGCATTTTACTAATGAGATACACAATAAAATTATATCACTCATGCATTATTTAATATCATACCCCCTGGATTTCCATCTCCTGATTTTAGACGACTCACATGCCTGAAAGAGAACAGCCCCAGGCACTTTAGGTTTTGAATATAAATCACCAATTTAGTTTAAGAATGTTATTTAAGGAAAATACCCAATCCTCTGGCCTTGATTATATGCGAACAAGAATATGCACTTTTGCATAACTATAACTTCATTTACATTTTGCTATATATCGTTTGTTCAGTGGACTAATTTTTATTGAATACCCTCTGGTACAAGATGCCGTGTAAGGATGTATGTTATTGTTTAATTAAAAAATAATTTCTCTTAGCATATTCCACTCCTTCCATGCATGCACTTGACAGAAACATGTTGTTAACTTGGCATAAATTAAAATATTTACAGAGATAAAATATCCCTTCCACATTCAGAATGACCCAGGACTTTAATATTTGAGTTTCAAGGGAAATATACATTTCTATACCCAAACTTATGACTACATATGCATATTTATTCTGGCGGTACTGGCTCAGTGGAACTGTTATTAGCATCTCTTTCCAAATCTATGTTTAGTGATAGCCAATTGGCTATGGTGGGAGTATTTACACTACAGAAATTGGTAAATGCTCTAAACCAATAGCTTTTTTATTATTTTCCCTTTTCCATTCAGCCTGTTAGCAAACATTTACTGCTTTTATCCAATGTTGTTAGAGAATTATGCACACAAACAAAATGTAGCTTTGAAAGACCAACAATTTATTTGAAAAACTTAGAATGAAGTAAAATAATGTTCACAAATTATCTGATGATTGGCATTTATTTAAATTAATCTAACCCTCCTAAAAATTGTTGGTGAAGGAAGAGAAAATAAAGAAAATAAAATTGATAAAAGTATTAATGTTTTATAGTTGTATAATTGTTATCTTGGCTCATTTAGCATTTAGATATTTGAAACGCTTTCCATAAAAAGGCATTTAAAAAAACAAAAAGAAAAATATATATACATTTATATTCACTCATATTTTATACATTTTTTGCATATATATACTTTCTAATTATATGTGGGTCACTATGAAAGTTTTGAGACAGACTTTATTGTGGTCCATTATTTCACTTCCAAGAAACACAGTCACCAATGTGCTTTTTGGTTTACTCACACAATTTCCAACTTACTCAGCTTATTGGTATTGCTAGGAGGGCTTCATTGGTTTCTGTCCACATGGATTTTACATATCCTGATTTTTGTGTATCTCAAAACTTTTGTAAGGACCCACATATATATACATGTATTCAAAGATGAGTACCAAATTCTTAAAACTAAAGATCATATGTATGTTAAAAGAATTTGCTGTACAATTATTTATTATTTTCTTCTTTTTTAATTTTAATAGATTTTGGAGGTACAAGTGTTTTTTGTTCCAGATGAATTATGTAACACTGGAGTCATGGCTTTTATTGTACCTTTCACTAGAACAGGGTACATAGTACTGGAAAGTAATCTCTTTTTTGGGTGGGGGGGTGTTAATCCTTTATCCCTCACCTCCCACTCAGCCTCCCCCCTTCTTAGATTCCAATGTGCATTACATCACCTTATGACCATATACACCCATTGCTTAGCTCTCAAGTGTACGAGTGAGAGCTTAAAAGTGATAAAGTGTATATATTTTTTTCATTTCTGTGATACCTCTCTTAGGATAATAGCCTCCCACTACACCCAAGTTGCAGCACAACTTCATTCCTTTCTACGCCCTGAGTAGTCTTCCATCATATTCACTTTTTTAAGTATGTCTCCTTGGTAGCAAGTTATAGTGTATGGTTTAACTATGACAAGGAAATCTTTCATTAATTCCTATTCCTAACTATAATTCAAACTGCATTTAGGGCATGAGAAAAAAATGGGACCACATTCTCTTCTTAAATAAATTCAAACAAAGCCACCAAAGGATATAGTTTGATACACCTTCAGTAGAAGTGTTGAGGGGTTATTTAGTTCAAAACACTGTAAGGCTGAGGAAATTCTCTATATACTCCATCTAACCATTTTATTTTGTGAATGAAAAAGAAATTCAGTAAGGAGGACAAGGGACTTCTTCATAATTAGTTAGCTGAGTGCTACTCAAAAGTGTGGACCACCATCACCTAGGAACTTGTAGGTAATTCTGAATCTCAACCTTTATCCCAGAAGTACTGAAACAGAATCTGTAGTTTAACAAAGAGTCCTGCATGATAAATATGTAAGTTAAATACTGAAAAGCACTGGATTAGGCAGTACTAAATTTTGTCCCCTATTCCCCACCTCATGACACCTCAATCTCTAGGAAGCTGATGAACTTCTTTTTCCCAATCCCAACTACTGAAGATAGCTACTTTTTACTCTAGCTGTGCTTTTTCTAGTCCAAGGAAGGTTTGTGCATGCACACGCTGCAGAGGCGCTAAGACTTCCACCAGGTTGCACCTCTTTCTTTAATCCTGAGTTTGTCATTTCATGAAAGGTCAGTACTAATACTGTGCAATTCTTGAAAAGTTATCAGACACAAAAAGGTCAGCAAGGGGGACAGCCATGACCTCTGTTGCTGCTGCTGCTAATAAAGTTCTTACTCTTCATTACAGATAATGAGTCCCAAAATTCATGAAGATTAATATAGTAATAAGTTTTAGAAGAACTGAAAGTGCTGTGCTAATGGCCATAGACTGCCCTTAAATGAGTATCTAACCCTTAACCTTAAGTGAGTGCACAGTCTTTCCTTTGACCTGAGTAGCACTTCCTTTATTTGAAGAAAAAATGCATGAAGAGTACATGAAGTGTCCAGAACAGCAAGGCTCTCCGGAGAGAGCCTGGTAACACAGATGGGAGGAAGCTGCCAAGGGTTAAACCAATTACCCTACACCAAACTTAACTGACAAATAATTTATGGAAGGCAAGAAGTGTTAATTGAACAATGAATCACTTAGACTGAAGGATAAAATATATATAGATTGATCACTAGAAAGCAAACAAAAGATTGAAAAGAGCGTAGGAGAACTGGAGAACCTTGAAAAGTAAAGCCACTAGATAAAGAACTTCCTGACATTAGGGCTATCAGATGTCAGAGCAAGAAACTGGAAAAGTCTCCAATCCCAGTGCATGGCATAGGGAGCAATAGGGGGTTTCTGTTGGCGTCAGTTCATTCATGGACTCAGGGGATAATTCTAATACATTTTTAACAATGCTATTTAAATGTTGCTTTTTACATTAGCAGTGCTACCCCAAGAAATGAAGGCAGCTGCCATTTCGATGTTTGGACACACTGTTTTAGTGGCCATAGTTAAATGTCCTACCATGCTTAAGAAGCTGTTCTATTCCCAAACAGAAGGGAATATATTATGCACTCTTATTAAAATAAATAAACTAATGAAAAAGAAAATCCAGACAAAGCAAAATGTAAACAAACGCCATAATCACACAGTAAATGTAGTTTGTGTTTATTTGAGTTGGAGAGGGTTAAATGTAGTTCTAATTTATTAATTTTTTATAAATTTCAGTGGATTTATGGAGAACAAGTATTTTTTTGTTACATGGAATGAATTGTGTAATGCTGGATGGAGGGCTTGCAGTGTATTACCAGTGCTATTTAAGTGTTCAACTTGCGGTCTTCTATTTTCTAGTAAGGTTGACATCAGTTTCATGACTGTTCTTACTCCGAGATGTAGTGACCTGCTTTTTCATGGAAAATTGCTTACAATTTTCTTAAGGTAATAACCATTCTAGCGTAAACATACACTATAATTATTTTTTGGTTTTTGTTTTGCTAGGAGAGGCTTTGCATGCTTTCAGAAAACATTTTTTCCTTCCCCTGCTTGTTTTTCTTAAGAGATCAGACTAGAAGTGTTATTTTATGGATTACTTATGCTCTGTGATTTTGCTATGATTGACTGCCTGCACTTAAGCTAAAGGGATTTACTGATATTAACTATGGATGTTTCATTCCTATGAAAACTGACGCTTGAACTAGACAAATCTCAGAATGACAGCAATGCTATCATACCTCATCCGGATATGCACAGGATTTCACAGCAAAATATTTTGAAAGCATTTACAAAAAATAAAATAGACACATATTTGTTAACATCATTCTTCAGCTGACTGTTTATTTTCAGAGTTTGTTAAGAATATAGTTGTTAACCCCAAGAATGGTAAATAAACTAATTTCCTTTGGGCTACAACTGCCTTGTATAAACCATGTATGATTTAAACTAGATGAGAATGTAACTTAATAAATTTGAAAGCTTGTATAATGTAGAAAGTGTCTATAAGTATGTATTAGCCAGCCTTCAAGATTTTCCTGGTAATTTCTTTCTCTTCATATTCACATCCCTGAGTGGCACCCGCCATCCAAAAGCAAGTCAGTCTGTTTAACCTACATGATATTGTGAACTGCTGGTACGTGACTTTCCAGGTTAGATCACAGAAGACATTGCAGATGACACCTTGAACATTTTGAGATCATCTATTCTAGCAGAAGTCAGCTTCTGTGACATCAGTACTCATCAGCAGTACTACGGAGTGATCCAGACATCTTGAATGTAATCATTGTAACCTTATAAAAGACTCTGAGCCAGGACCATGCACCTAAGCCAAATTCATGGTTCACAGAAACTGTCTAAGATAATGAATCTTAATTACTGACTTAAATCCATAAATTTTGGAGAAATGGTTATTTTACAAAGTTAAAAAATAGAAAATGGTGGCTTATTCATTTATTCACCCAATGTTTTGGGAATGTTCCTTCCAAGCACTGAACTGAAAGATTAAAGACCAAAATGAGGAAATATGCAATTCACTGAGAAGGGAAAAGATATAAAGATAAAACTAAAAGACACTTCTCTTGTCACACTGCATTATAAAGATTTTGATCGTAAAAGTCCTATTGCTATAATTCTTTAATCTTTGACTAAGCAACATTTATGAAATCCTTAGGCAAACACATAGTAGAAGAAAAAAAATTTCTCTCAGTAACTTAGATAAATGCACTGTTATTATTTCAATTTCATTTTCTTTGATAATGTATTAAAGCTAATTAATTTGCTCAAAAATATATCTTATGGACCAGAGTCAAATATGTGATCTTTGGCCCAGAGGATTTTCTATTTCACAGTCAAAAAAAAAGAGCTATTTACCTTCACTCTTGACTTCCCTCTTTACCAGGGAGACGGCGAAGTGAAGACGTCACGATTAGTAGCAATAGGAGTACTAAATGCAAACAAAATAAAACAGAGAGAACAAACTCATTATTAAATGTCTATTTTACTAAATGTTGAAATCATCTACAGTGAGTTAAAACGATTTCATGAACATCTCTGAGTTTGAAGAGTTATAAAGAGTAGGGCTCAAAGAAGCCTTGTTGATAATTGGTCTTAATTGCATGTTATAGATAAAGAAAGCAAAAGTTACAGATATAGTAGCTTTCCCAGGTACAGACTAGTTAATTCAAGAAGTAGGAATATAACATAGAGTGTCAAAGCAGATTGTTTTCCAAACTACATAAGTGGCATCTTAAGCAGTTTGAGAATCACAACCAACAGAATGTGGGTAACCCCTCTGTTCTGGCAAATTGTAATTCACATTGATGCCATCAACCTCGTGTTGTTACCTCAGTAGCAGTGTCAAATATCTATTTGATACATAATATACCAAATAGTAAAATAATTTATCTTTTACCCCGGAAGACAAGATGATCTTGTACATTTGAAAATGTCACTTCAGAAAGCGTTAAAACCGCACTCAGAGATCATAAAGAATAGAGATCCTTGCCACAGAGCAAAAAGTCCTAAAGTACCACTTTTCAAACAGCAATAGTTTCTATATTTAGAGTCAAAATACTAGATCTGCAATAGCTCCTAAAAATGAGGTAATGGAACTGGGTATGCTTTGATATTCAAAACTTTTTGGAAGAAGGAACTGACAGAGTCTGACAACAGCATGTGTCATAGTTTTTCATTATTTATTGTTACTGGGAAGGTAAGAAGTAAGCCTGGAGTAGCCAGGTTTCAAATGTTTGTTCCATAATAAAACTCAGAGTATAGCATAGTGTCCAAATGGATTTCATAATCTTCATGGTGGTTTTATTAAGTATCATTCAAAGTTTCTTAGTTTTAAAATAATCAGTATGCTAAAGAAACAAATTTAAAAACATTGCTTTCTTCATAATTTATGTATAAAGAGTATTATTCCATTTCGTAATCTAATAAAAAAGATAATATTAACTTCTGTTTGACAATTTTAAAATAAACAGATTAAGCCACCTTTAGAACAGTTTGACTTACAACCCAATTATAATTTACATTTTAATCTACTTAAAATTTAACAGTTCTACTTTCTTTTTATATTTTTTAATGCATGACTTAACAAGAAAATCCTTCTCAAATGCTTAAAAATAATTTTTTCAGAATCTAATAAGTTAAGCTTACAAATATAGTTCAACTGTTTTTATTGTCACAAGATGGTTTAGGGTGTTGGTCAATTTATTTACATTTTCATTTTGATATCACAAGTCTAAAATCAACATTTTAAATTGCAAATTTTAATGTAATAGGACCTCAGATAATGTAATGTATTAAATTATCTTAAACACTACAAATACTTAAAATGCTCATTACATGTATTACTCCTGAATCTAACACCAAAGTGGGAATTTTGTAGTTTTGATTTATGCTGTCATTTCTATTTTAAATTCTATTCTAGGCTTTTCATTCATATTGGAAAGAGAATTACTCAATAAGTAAACACTGTTCATCTCAGATGTCTTTATTGTCATCTCAATAAATTGGGGTTACTTAGGTAAAACAAGTGGCCAGGATGATGACAGAAGACTTCTTATGTCTGTGGAGTAATTTCTCCTGCACCAGAAAAGAAAACCTGAACAGCTTTTCCATTCACTTTGTCAATAAAGGATGCTAAATCCTAAACTTTTAGATTGCATGTTAACGTTCACAAATTAAAAGGTATACTTTCACAATTCAATATTTGAATTCACTAGATGAATTTCAATATACTCTTAAAATTGGAGATAACTATTTTTACTGACATATTGGATTTATTTTCTTATATATCTCAATTTTTCAAAATCACAATTCTTTAAAGCTATCTTAAAGACATTCAGCTGTGCTTTCCATGTGTCTCCTAACTTTAGCGATGCACAACTTAAAAGTCATCACATGAAATATAGAAGAGAGGTCTATAAAATAATCAACATAGAAGTACAGAAAAACATTGCCCAGTACAACTGTATAAGTGTCATCTTAAGCAGACAGGTAGCACCTTCGGTCAAGTTGCTACTATCATTGAGGCTAACTTCCCAGAAGGGCCGAGCAGGGTTGTCTGTCCATGGATGCTTTTAAGACATTGTACATAATTATATGAATCAGAGTGATGACTTATTGCTTCATCAATTCTTCACGTCATTTGTTTTGACTAGGTAGAATATATTTTACTTAAATTATGTGTAATCATTATAAACCATGGTATCATTAAAGTTTGTGAATTTAATCTTAAAAGGAATGTTAATGGGATTGAATACTGTCTTAGTGATCAGAAGTGAAAAAAATGATAATTAAATTATAGACAATAAAAAAGTTACATTTTGGTACCATTTCAATGGCTAACCATTTCTTAAGAGAAATATTCCTGTAGAAATTGTCCTGAGAAAGAAGTCACATTAGCTACTAATAGACTGCTCAGTGGAGACATGTGCGTCTCTCTTGTATTGAATTTTAGAGTTGCTATAACAAAGCACCACAAACTAAACAGCTTAAAAAGACATTGATTGTCCTAGTTATGGAAGCTTGAAGTCTGATATCAAAGAGCCATCTTCCTTTTATGGTGCTATGGAAGGATCTGTTCTAGGCTTCCCTCCTAGCTTCAGGGAGTCCTCGGCTTGTGGCAAGATAACTCCAAACGTCATGTGGTGATTTACATGTGTGGGTATCTGTTTCTGCGTCAAAATTTCCTCTCTATAAAAGAGCACCAGACATACTGGAGTAAGGCCATGCTAACGCGCTCATCTTAGTTAATAATGTCTGGGACAATGCCAAACCAAGGAAGGCCATATTCTGAAGTACTAGGAGTTAGGATTCAACATATGACTCTGGAGGAACATAATCCAATCAACAACATCTCGATAAGTACCTTGGGACAGAATAGGAATGAGTAAAAAAGTCATCACTTTGGGAGCAGAATCAGATAGGACCTGAGACAAACATTCCTCTTGGAGGTGAAAAGTCATGCCTGTCGTGGATCTCAGAGGAATTTTAAGGACACAGTAATTCAAAATGTGTTGTCTACAAATAAATAAAAATTTTCCAATAACTTTCATTTTCAGAAAGAATTTAGAAGATAGAAAATGTTGCTGAACATAACCCTGATACCTCAATTCTCAACTGTTTCAGAACATAGCAAATGATCCTTGAGAAAAAAAAAATTATCTATTCTTTTGCTGACATATTTCTAGTATGTGAATATAGTTACACTGAGAAAAAGAGCTATAATTACCCATGATTTGATCTAACAGAATCAGATCACCAAATAACATAATTTAAGTTAAGAGCTCTCCACTTTCCATGGATCTAAAAAGGTAAGCTCCATGTTTTTTAAAAGCTGAGTTCTGGCCTTACACTTCTAGCTAATTTTTATTCTATGATCTATTTTATCTTGATAAATAAGAGAACTGAAAAACAGAAAGCAATTTGATTCAAGAGAGTCAGAGCAACTGATCCCACCCTCAACTTCAACTAGAGTTCCCTATTTGTTCCTTATATGGGTTCCACACTTCCATGTCATTGCTTTAGTCAATATCCTTAGCCTTGCCCTATTAAGACTCGGTGTATATATTACTCTGGATGTCTCCATCATGTCAATAAAGTATAATTTATTCTAAGAACACAAGAAGAAAGCAGAGTAAATTATTCATAAGACAGTTACAACATTAGGCCCACAGCCCCTGAAATAACATCTCTAATGTCTTCTGTATTGGGAGGGCAAAGCCTTTAAAACTGACCTGGGAGTCTTTGATTCCCCTTCGTGTTTCTCAGTTTCTCACCTAATTTTCTGACATAGTTTTGGGAAGTGTAATCCACCCTCCAAACTTGAAGCCCTGCACAAGCCAGGCTGGCATGACAGGCTCTGATTCACTGAACAATGCTAAGCTTTGTCCTCAGTAGGGCACAGTGAAACCCTGTTTAGGAAGCAGGGATAGGCTCTTCCAATACCACAAGAAACTTCCAACCAAGAACAGAGACTATGATCAAATCCATTTCAAGCTCTTTGAACCCCATATTAATTAATTTTTATGACCTCACTTTGTTTTGGGACACAAAGCTTATATATTTTAATTGTCTTTCCAGTCTTCCATTTGGAGCTGTCTTTTTTCTCAAGCCTTAGCTCCTAGGTGTCTACAGACAGCTATGACAGCTTTAGGTTTTCTGTCTTTCCCCGAAAGTTCTAGATCTCTAGACCAGGGGCTTCTCACCTGCATTGTAAATCCCCCAGGCTCGAGATTCCCGGATTTAGAACTGGTATTCTGCTGCCCCCTACTGGCCCTAGCGCACACGTTACATTGAAAAACAAACGTCTAAAGCCAAAATCTGCTGCTCTTCACCTCTTTCAAGAAACCCAAGATCTGTAAAGCTGGCTAATGAAGAGAAAAAGCCAAATATGTATTAAGAGATTAATTTTCTAGACACTATACTCAGCCTTTTGTGTGTATTCATGATTTAATCTTCTTGACATCTTTGTGAAATAATAATTATAACTCACTAGATAGATTGTTTCAAAGGAGAACTGAAGAGATTAAACATTGTGCCCAAGAAATTAAACATATGTCAAGTCCAGAGTATTACTTCTTTTGTAATTGTTTCTGCATGCTTTGTTCTGACTCATGGAATGGGTTAACAAACTCTCCTGACTCAGAGTAAATCCTCAAATTGCCCATTTTTATCATTTGCAGTAATATCATTTAAATTCAACTATCAGTGCAGCTAAGCTATAATTCAAATTATGTTTTTGATACTGTTCCTAGGATATATAGACATGATACAAAATAAAATATTAGGTTCAAAGTTAAAAAGCCTGTAATCAGTTTCTAAGTCTGTCCTAGATTGCATCCTAATGCATGCAATCCAGGGCAAGTCTCTTAGCCCAACTCATACTTTTTTCAAACACAGAAGAGAGACCATCATTCTTTCAACCTCATCAAGGCATTGTGAAGATTACAGTAGAAGACAGATGCTTGTGAAATCACTGTGAACTTACTGTATGCATTATAGAAGTACCTGGAATTCTAGATTCCCCTTTACGCTTTGTGGCTCTAATAAGGATCATAGATAATACATCAAAAAAAGAATACTGGTATTTTTCTATTGAACAGTATGTTTGTATTTCAAAATTTAAAACAATGATATTATATTGATCATTGTTCCATGGGAAGACGTAAGCAGTATGATGGAAAATAATTATTGATGCAAGAACTTACTCCAATGGGCAGATGTGAACTTAGATGCCTTTTAATGTTATTTTAATTCAAATGTAACCCAACTTTCCTAAACAAAATGAGTTGTAATACTACATATAAGACCACTACTACCACCATTACTGTCACCACTCCTATTGTTGTGAGATAGAAAAAGGAAACAATTATATTAAATTTTCCTCCTTGTATATAATTATCACAAAAGATATTTTAAAACTTCTTACAAAAATATAGCACAATGGTTATGGCATAAATTAGGCAATTTTTTTTCTGGAAAATATTAACAGTCAATGGTGTCAATTTTCTCTAAAATATGGTATTCCTCTGAAAATTAGTTATACTGTGGTAATGTATTCTTCACTGAAATTTTAAGACATAAAATAAGAAAAAGTCATATTATTTCAAAAATAGTAGCCATATAAATTAACCTGTTTCTTTAGAACAACTTAATCTATATTATCCAGGGTTATTTCCAGTAGCCTCCTCATCTGTTTTCTGCCTCTCATCTTATTTCTCTTAATGAATTGCCTCCAGAGACCTATGCAAAATCAAATCTTACCAATTCACCTCCTTTTAAAAAATATTGTTAATTTATATACATCACTTACAAGGTAAAGCAAAATCTTTGTTTTTTTCATGATCAACTTCTTGCTAATCTCTTGAGTTCCCCCTTTCTGCTTCCCACCCTATTACAATTCAGTTGTATGAACTGATGACATTTACAGATTATACCTCACATCCATTTGTCTTTGTCAAAGGCTGATCCCTCTCCATTCTTGGACTTCTCTACATCCCCTGTGTTTAGAGAATTTTAATTCAGCCTTTCAAAGCCAGAATCATCTCTGTAAGAGTGCCTTTTATGAAGTCATCCCTTTCCTCCTCAACGATCTGGACTTTACCATCACTGTGATAAATTGTATTAAATTATAATTCTAGCTCTGACTTAAGCTAGTTCTGTGTATACACACTAATTACATAACCCAGACTACAGCCATATGAAGTAGCTGATATTTTGTTCCCTTCATGTGTAATGAAATATAAATACAGAAATGTTAATTCACTTGCCAAAGACCACACAGCCAGTCATTAGCAAAGCTGAGAATTCAAACTCAATTAGGCTGGCTCCAGAACCATTAACTTTAACATCTCTAAAGATAATTACTTCTAATATACAACATTGTACCTAAATAGTCCTTTTAAATATCCAATTCCCCACTAAGATTATCAGGAGAAAACCTCAGGTCATTCACATTTCTATCTATAGGACATTATATGTCATGGTGTTCAATAAACGTTTGTTAGATTGAACTGTGTTGTACATTTTAAATTATACATTTTCAAATAAATTGAACCTTTTTATTTCAAAATATTAAATGGATACAGCATTTTTTTGTTATGTAGATATACTCTATAATCCTGAAGTCAGGGCTTTCAGTGTTCACTGTACCCACCAGGTTAAGAGTTTATCACTTCCTCCTCTTCCTCTCTCCTCTTTTGAGTTTCTAATGTCATTTTTCCATGTTTTTTCTACTCATTATGTAGCTCCTACTTATTAGTAAGAATATGTGGTGTTTCTGTTCCATTACTGAGATACTTCACTTAGGATAATGGTCTCAAGTTTCACCCAAGTTGCTGCAAATGACATTATGACATTATTTTTTTATGGCTGAGTAGTACTCTATAGTACACATACTCCACTCCCCACACACATTTTTTTGTTTGATTGAACCAGTTTAATGTGGCTTCACTGACTTCATCAAAGGAAGTTTTCTTCCTCTTCTGCTGTAGGTCTCTGCTCTCTTTATCATAACTCTCAAAGTACTCATGTTTACCCTTTGGATGTTGCTAACTGTGCTCTCAGTAAAACCAAAATTATCTGCTGCCCCCACCCTTTTTTTTTTATTTTTGGCTTCCCATAAAATGGAAAAGATAAACTTCTCCTTCAATTTCAGTTTGGAGTGCTTTCCTTTGGGTCCCCATATCTTACTTAACTGTAAAAATTTTCATTAATTGTAGGATGTGCCTGCAATTCAGACCAGTCCTTCACATTGAAAAAATCTTGCACAACACATGATAAACAATAGGATATTGGGCCTAATCCAACATGTAGTAATAACAAAATATCAATAAAGAACTGAGTCTAAAGAAAATGCAACTCAGGGGTAGAACTTTCCCCTCTGCTCCTTAGTGTGGACTCAAGTGGTCAAGTTATAGAAGGTAAATTAACATTGTGTGTCACAGTCACAGTGGTCAAGTTATAAATTGCAAAAGTAGTCAATATATGGTAGTCAGTCTTCCACTGTGTACACGGGACACATGTCTGGTCTATAAAAATTAGATCAATTTAAGGAGGTGGTCATTGTACGGAGGTGGTCAACTGGAGGTCCTACTACATTTCTTTGCAAGAAGTGGCCCAAAGAAATGGTAGTCAATTGGTGAAAGTCTGGCCAATATGGTGGATGACAGAGATTTTCCAAGCCCAGCTTCTGTCATTTGAGCAGTAGCGTATATTGGACACTTATTCACAAGAGTCCTCATCATTTCATTCAAATGGTTGCAGCAGATATCTGTTGTAATCAACTGACCAGGTTTCATGAAGCTGTAGTGGAGCACCAAAAAGATACTATTAGCACTATTTTATTGAATATTCATTTTTGAACTGTGTTTGGCACTTTATCTTTATGCAACCATTGCACCAACACTTGTGATTGTCAAAAGATCCACTTTTCATCATTTGTAACAATGCAGTGTAGAAATGGTTCACCTTTATGTCATGACAACAAAGAAAGATAAGCTTCGAGATGAATTCTCTTTTAAAGTTCATTTAATTCATATGGAATCTACCCACCAAACTTCTTTACCTTAACAATTTATTTCAAATTGTTTGATATTGTTAGAATAGTAATGCCAAACCTTGCTTTTTATTCATGCATAGGTTGATTTGGGTTAGCTCCCACTACAGCTTTCAGGTCATCAGTATTGACCTTGGTTTCAAATCATCCATTGGCTCATTTTTAATATTAATATCATCAGAAGAGAACTTCTCTAACCATAAATGTCCTGTGTATTCATTACACACATATTTCCCACTTTGTTGATACTTTGAGCTTTCTGCACTGCATTGGTTCTTCAAAAGAACTCATGTTCAAAAAATAACACAAATTTTTGACTTACCCATGATTTCATAGAAATTGCTCCTCCCAAATTTATAAGATCATCATAAGGCAAAATGGGCATTTTAAAGACTGAGGATGTACCTTCATGATGAAAGAACAAAGAAACATTGAAGTAAAATTTCAAAGATATCCACTATCAAATGTAGTACTTAAGAACATTGGTCATTTCATACTTATCATTGGAGTGAGCTATTCAGGCAGGAGTATGGGAAGAGTCTCAAAATTGTGCTGACCTTAATTTAGACTATAGTCATCAAGGATGATAACGTACATATCTCCCAGTCTATGTGGGAGTATAGGAGTCTAACTTTGAAGATTAGCATATATAGTTGGTCTACTCATGTTGACCAATCTCCTCTCCAACATCACCCAGTACTTCACTACTAGTTCACTCTAGTTGTAAAAAAGTTTCCTGCCCTTTGTTTAAATGGAGTTGAGTTGAATCCCTCTTCCTTATTGCAGAAATCTTAAATAATCTTCCTTGCTTGATTAATTTGTCCAGTGCAATTTTTTCATTTATCATTGTCTATAACACAAAAGCATTTCTTTTTTGTCCATCTTCATATGGTTACTTTTAAAGTTTGAGATTACACAGTTAGTCGAGAAGAATAATTTTTCTTCAAAAGAATAACTTCCTTCAACTCTATTTTTTAGTCCAAGTTCATTTATAGGAATATTGAATATAGTGAGAATATGAATATTATGATGTAGTTACATTGGATATGCCTAATATATTATGGTCATTATATTTTTTTTGGCTTAAAAAGATATTTTATAAAACAAAATAATCTTTATTTCTCTTCCTCCCACTAAACAAGTTTTTACAACTTGATTTATCTATGTAATTTCCTTAATTTATTTTGCTAATTTTGAATGATCCTTTCTATCAATTCATATGAAGTTTTCTCTCCTATCTGTTCTGTCATTCTTAACGTTTATGCTATAAAATTCTTAATATTTCTATCCTTTTCATAAAAAATAAATTTTGTTGAAAAAAATTTCAACTGTTTAAATTTTTTTTAAATTTCATCTTGTCTCCTAGAAAATGAATTTTCAAACCCCCAAAACATTTAAAGTTAGTGTGTGTGGATATAGATGTAAAAGTACATAGGTAAAGATTCTTTCCCAGAGACTTACTCACAGCAGAGAAACCAGGAAATGAAAAAAGGATAATAAATAAGTAAAGAACATAATATGTCAGAAATTTATAAGTGCTATGCAAGAAGAAAAAAGTAAAACAATGTAAAATATCTTGAAAGATACACACACACACTGATTCATTGATTGTATCCCAAGATCATTTTTTTTTTTTTTTTGCAATGAAGTAACTGCTGACACATCCTTTTTTACATGTTTTCTGGTGAAGAATGTATAATACTTCACACTTTAGGTAAATGAAAGTACTACCTCATAAGCTAGAGCTCTATAATATTAATGATTTATTGGTAAAAAGCCTTTACACTAAGTACACCAAAACAGATAAAATATTTAGTCAAAATGTAGCTAGTATGATACATAGTGGAGAAAAAAACAAAGTATATAAACGGATAAGATATGATATTAAGTTAATACAGTATATATATACTTTTGGACAAAATAAAGATATTAGAAATAAATGAATATACATATGAAAGGGTATATAATAATTGAATAATTGAAGAAACATGTTCTTGACTGGTTTTGATAAGAAATGAATAAAATTACTATTTTCATGTCATAAAGTTTTAATGGATAGTCTTTAATTTAGATGACAGGAATATATTTAAATTTGGCATAATTTCCTCCCCTCTTTTTTTCCCTGACAAACTAAAGGTAACTTTCTTTTCCAATTATTATTAACCAAGTCTTACGTATAGTCACAAAATTTTCCTGAAGTTTAATTATGTTCATCTTTGTGTATGGATGAGAATTGGAGTTTCATTTCTGATACTCTTTGAACCAACTTAATATTTTAAAAAATATTAAAAGAATTTAAATTAACCTCAAAGAATAATTCTGAAAATGAACATCAGGCTCTGTACTTTTAAGAAAAAGAAAGAAATTTAAATTCACAGAAATCACTGAAGAGAGTACAGAATAAAAAAAATCAGAGTTAAATAGAAGTCAGTGTGTGTGTGTGTGAAGTATATGAGAAGGAGAGAAAAGTTGGAAATTCTTAGAAATTCATGATGAAACAAAGTAGCTCAGACAATGAGAACAAGGTTGCCCATAAAAAACCCTGAAACTATTGTTACTGTGAGCAGGGATACTGAAAAATCAAGAAGTTGGTTAATAAAGAACTGAATTTTAGAAAAGCACCCAGTTACCAATGAGCTAGTCTGAAAGAGGAATGGAGTCACTGGCAAAGGCAAAGGCCTATGAGCAAGACAGAATATTAGGATCATCTGGACTAGGGGAATCCATACAATCCTGCTGCCAACAGTCTTTTAATATTAGGGTAAAATCAATTCAAGAACCAGGATCAGGATGATTGTGAAAGCATGTCAGAGATGAGGGGAAAAGAAAGATCTGGAAAGAAAGGCAGACAAACTGAATTTCACTGAACCTGCATGATAGCTGCTGGACATTATGCTATTCCTTTGAAATGTTATACCTTAAGTTTATTTCCTTTTGAACTCTTATAATTCTGAAAAGTCATCAATAAAAGGGACTTTTAAAGCATTGGAATCAAGTATCAAACAGGCGATTCATTATTTTTAAATAATACTTAATTGCTCTGTTACATTTTGTAATAAACAAAGTTATTAGATAATTGTGAGACCATGGCATTAACAATTTTCATAGGTAAGATACAAAATAAAGTTTTAGATATTTTAGCCAGAACTGGCATTTCAATTGAGTGTTTTAGTGTTGTGAAGCAGAATCTCCTTTTTATCAGTACCTTTATTCATACCTCTAGGTGAAATTTCCTAGAGTCATGTATACATATCACTTAGGTGTGATAGCCATGATGAACATAATGAGAAAGTAAAATGCATTCGTTTAAGCACATGATCCTTGAGGTAAAGGAAAAACCAAAAAGTGGTTTGAGACTTTTCTCTCTAGTTTTATCTTTTGCTTACACAGACATTAGTTCAAACTTTTATCAAGGTCACAGTCTTTTCTTTTGTCACAAAGAAAGTAACAACAACCACAAAAAATAAGGCTAAAGCAGTGTATTACCAGTTCCCTGAGCCAGATAGGGTCGATCAGTGTCAAAGTGACAAGAAACAACACAGAAGCAATATAGTTTATCAGACCTAATCTTCAGGACCCTCAAATGAGAAAGTCTTGTGAGAGCAATGAAAACAGAGTGAGAAACAGAGTGATGACAAAGTTAGGAAATCATAGTATTGATCTAAATTATATTAAAACTAAATAATGTCTGTGATATGAGGTTTATTGGAACACAGAGCCAATTAGTCTAAAATTTTAGGCTTGTTCTCTGATGATTTTAACTTTTATAAATATCTAATTTAATTTTCTTTAGCACTTAACAATTTAAGCATTCCCTAAAACTGCTGTACCATTACCCAGAAGTAAAATAAGAAGGGAAAGACTTATTGGTATTTAAGTATTCAAGTACAATGGAAAACATAATGCCAAGAAAGAGGACACAGAAAAGAGATTAAAAAAATTCAAAAATAGACCTAGGAATATTTAAAATGTTGGAAAAATATATTTTTCTGTTATAAAAATAATAAATTATTCAATGTAAAATGCAAATTTCAATACCCAAATGAAACTGACACTAACATAAATGCAACTCAATTAACAATGTTGATGGCAAAATAGTAAATACAAATAGAAAACATAAAAGAAAATAGGATAATTAGATGAGAACTTTTTCAGCAAGAAGAAAAATTAGCAAGAAATTATTATTTTATATATGTATAGATACATATACATAATATATACACATATATATTCTTAGATTATGAAATATTTACTTCATGTGAAAGGTATGTAACAAAATAAATGACTGGAAAAAAATAGCATAAAATATACAGATCGAAAGTCAATATATTTACATTTAATGATTTTAGACAAGTCTATAAGATGAACACTCTAGTAGAAAATGTATGACCGTGTGTAAAGGATATTATTAGATAATTTAAAATACTGAATAAAGAAAAGGTCCAGTTGGAGAACAGAAGCATTATGCACACACTGCTTTTGTGGAAGGAATCAAAGATGACAAGTGGACAATCACCTTCAGATCTACTATCTAAGAGAGAGCACTGTGAATCAGAATAGAGATGAGAGGAGATACTCAAAGTCAAGGAGAAGAAAGAGAAGTGACCTGCTCTGTGGTCGAGAGAGAACAAAAGAGAGAAAAAGAGAAAAATTATTATTTTATATATTTATATTCACATATACATACATGTTTTCCTAGTAGAGGAGAATAGGTTCACTACAGACTTATCTGTCTTGGGCTAAGAGAAAAGTTCTCAGACAAAAAGGAACTAGAATAAAACTCTGGTAACAAGAAAAAACAAGCTCTTTTGACACTCCAAAAGGATCGCAATATGTCTTCTGCATGTACCTCCACCTACAGGAAATTGTCAAAATTTCAGAAATGCAATTTAAAAGATGGATGGTAAATAAGATGAATGGGATTGAAAAGAAAGTTGAAAAGCAACATGGAAAAAGCAAACAAACAAACAAACAAAAAAACTCCAGGTTCAGAACATGAAGGGAAAAAATGAAAAACTCACTAATGGGATAGACAACATAAGAAAAGATATAACATAACTTAAAGAAATGAGATATTCATGCAGAGAATTTCCAAATATAACAGAAAGCCTCGACAACAGGCTGAAATAAGCAGAGGAAATAATTTCAGAGCTTAAAGGCAAAGCTTTTGAACTAACCTAGTCAAAGGTACATACAAAACAATAAAAGAAAGAATGATCAATGATCCAGATAGGTATAGAATAATGTGAAGTGTTGCAAGATAAGAATATAGGCATTGCTGAAAGAGAAGAAGATAAAGCAAGCAGAATGGAAAAGGTTTTCCAAGAGGTTTTTGAGGGAATTAGTGAGAAAACTCCCCTAGTATTGACAGATATTCAGGTATCCAGATATAAGAAGGTCATTTAATACCAGGAGATTCATAGCAAATAGGACACCTCAAGGAAGCATAGTCATGAAACTAGCCAAAGGCAAAATGAAGGAAAAAAAATTCTACAGACTGGAAGATAAAAGCAACACTCACCTATAAAGGAAAATTCATCAGACTAACAGCACACTTCTTAGTAGGGACTTTACATACCAGAAGGGATTGGGGCCCCAGTTTTAGTCTTCTTAGACAGGACAACTGTCAACCAAGAATTTTATATCCTGCAATTTAAATTTCATAATTGATAAATAAATAAAAACTTTTCCAGAAAGAGCCAATATAAAGGAATTTGTCACTAGTAGACCTGACCTCCAGGAAATACTCAAAACTGGGTTGTAAATAGCACATAGATGTCAATCATGCAAAAATACCTGAAAATTAAAGTTTGCAGCTCTAATAAAACATAGGGAAACCAAAAGAACAAGGCATCATCAAACATGATGAGCAGAAGATTATCTCAACCCAAAATATTAATGGTCTGAATGCCCCACTGTTTTTAAACAGAGTGGTTGAATGGATGGGGGAAAAAACAAACAAACAAACAAAAAACCAAATATGTATTATCTCAAAGAAAACCCTTCCAACTCACAAGGATTCATACAGACTCAAGGTAAAGGGATAGAAAAACTATCTTATGAAAATGAAAATCAAAAGGAAGCAGCAGACTTAAACATTTTCATATTAGATAAAATAGATTTTTAAATAAATGATGGCAAAAAAAAAAAACAAATAGGGTGATTATAGAATGGTAAAGGGAGCAATTCAACAAGAAGACATAATAATCCTAAATATTTATACATCTAAAACATGAACTTCCAGATTCATAAAGCAAGGTCTATTAAAACTAAGCAAAGAAACAAAGAGTAGAATTTTAATAGTCAGGGACTTCAATACCCCACTGACAGAAGATGACACATCATCAAAGCAGAAAATCAATGAAGAAACACTAGAATTAAACAAGAAGAAATGGACCTAACACTGAATTATATATTATTCTCATCCACACATGAGACATTTTATAAGCTTAATCTTAGGCCAAAACACAGTCTTAGCAAATTAAGACCAATCAACATCATAAAATGTACCTTCTCAGACCACACTGGAATAACACTAGAGACCAATTTCAAAAGAAACACTCAAATCTAAACAAAGTCATGGATATTAAACAATTTACTGTTGAAGAATCCTTGGTTCAATGATGAAATCAAAAATTCCATGAATTGAATCACAGAAGAGAAGTAAGCTTTCATCCTCCTTAAATTCATATGCCCAAACTTAGTTACCAATGCGATGGTATTAAGAATGGGGTTGTCAGGATGTGACAAGGTAATGAGAGAGTCCTACTAGAATCTGTGTCCTTATACAAAAGACCCCTTAACTGCTACCTTGCCTCTTCAGCCATGTGAGAACACAGCTAAAAGGTGCCATCTACGAACCAGAAAGTAGGCCCTCACTGAACACTGAATCTGCCAGCACCTTAATATTGGACTTCTCAGCCTCTAGAACTGTGAGAAATAAATTTCTTTTGGTTATAAACCTCCTAGTCTGTGGTATTTTGTTGTTGTGGCTAGAGAAAACTAAGACAATGGGCTTACGTATATTTCCATGTCTAGAGATTAAAAAATAACAGTCATGAATTTCCCAAAATATCTGCAGGAATAAGAGATGATATGCACGCATAGCACTTCATACTTGTTAATATCCTTATACCTACTTTAAAATCTGGTATTAAAGGGGACATGGCCCCGGGTGGCACCTGTGGCTCAATGGAGGGCAACAGCTCCATATACCAAGGGTGAAGGATTCAAAACCAGCCCCAGCCAGCTAAAACAGCAATGAGAATTGCAACAAAAAATAACCAGGCATTGTGGTGGGCACCAGTGGTCATATTTACATATGATATTAAAAGTATAGTATAATTCAGGAAGACTTTCAAGAGTTTTTTCATTTTATTAATTTGACCTAGTACTTATAAACTATATCATGCCTTTTCTAAAAATCTTAACTTAAAATATTGATATATATGTGTCTATGTGCGTTTGTGTGTGAATACTCTTTTCAGAAATATTTTTAGAATTTCCCTAATAAAAAATGTACTTCAATATTTGAATGTTCATTTTGTTTAAATATGAAAACCTAGATCTTTTCCTTTTTATTATTTTTCTGTGCTGAATTAAAAGAAAGAATCAAGTATTGCTATTAGCTTTATATGAGAACTGAAGGATTATATTGTCCCTTTCTTCCTAGAAAAGTAAAATAATGTTTATTTTGCTAATGATTTATGAATAATGTACATCAAAACATCAAAATCTATTGTGAAAGAACAAGAGAAGAATAAGCATTTTATTTTTGTTTTTCAGAGTATATAGGATTAAAATGGAGTTAGCTAGAATCACTAGATAGGAAAGCAAACTGTGAAAATTAGCCAAAGACCTACAGAATCTTGGAAGTTAAACAAAGAAAACCATTCGAAAAAAAATGCCTGCACCAGAAAGAGCCCAGCATATCTATGATGACAGAACTGGCAGTTTCATAATTCATAGAGAACCTAAATTCTCCACCTCTAAGACTGAACCATAAAGTTTCAGCTGCCTCAATTTAATGACACTTTCAATGTTTATACAGTTGATCGTCATTATTTGCAGATTCAATATTTGCAAATTGGTATACTTGCTAAAATTTATTCGTAATCCTAAAATCAATGCTGGCTTCTCTCTCAGTGATTATGGATGTGTGCAGAGACATAAAAATTTTGAATTCTGCCTTAGCAAAGTGAAGATCTACCTTATTTCAGCTTTTCTACCACAAAAGAGTGTTATTTTTCAGTCTATTTAGTACCGTATTTTTGACATTTCTGTAGTTGTTGTTGATATTACTGTTTAAAATGCCCCAAATGTAGTGCTGAAGTGCTTTCAACATTCCTAAGCACAAGGCCATGATGTGCTTTAAAATGCGTGGGTTAGATAACCTTTCAGCTTGAGTTAGAGTACTGTTGATCATGAGTTCAATGCTAATAAATCACCAATACATGAATAAGGTGACTTTAAACAGACATATGCTCAAAACATTGTATGTTGATTTTTTGCAAAAATATATCCAGAAATTCACAGAACCTTTCTATAGTTCCTCTTGAAGCAATGGTTCAGTATTCACTAGTTCAGTGTTTAAGAGAATTTCATAGAATATAACTATTATGAATAATGAGAATCACCCATATCTTTCTGTCTACTTATGTCTTAATATATCATCTATGCATTTCATACATATATCTAAGCCAACCAAGTCATTCTTCAGAAACCATAATGTTCAAATGCTTGACTTTTATAAACTTCCTAGTTTCCCCAAATAATTGGAAACATAATAATGGGCATTTAAATAATCAAGGGGCCAAAAAAGTAATCAAAATAAAGATAATATAGTTTGATCTAAAGGAAAGTGAAAATAAAATATATAAAAATACCTAGGATCCAATTAAAACAAAGTTAGAGAGATCTTTATAGCATTATGTGGACATATTAGAAAGAAAAACACAAATCAAGGACCTTAGAAATCACCTTAACAAAATACAGAAAGAAGGAACTAAACTCATACAGAAAGAAAATGATAAGATCAGAGCATTAAAAAATGAAATAGGATATACTAGAGCTTTCGACATTTTATTTCCCCCATTCTTTGCATGATTATTGTCATATTTTTAATACTACATACATCTTAAATCCACACATGATGCCATTATGTCTTATATGGTCAATATTCCTTTACCCATCTGTTTCTCTTCTCCAGTGCTTTTTTTTTTTTTTTTTGTAGTTCAATTCTTGTGTTTTCATCTGGGATTATTTTCCTTCTCTTTGTAAAACTTCTTTCATTTTTCACATAGTACATGTCTGCTAACTAGGAAGTCTCACTGGGTTTGAACCTGCCCTCTCTGGCTTATGGGGCTGGCGCCCCCACTCCTTTGAGCGACAGGCACTGCCCAACCTTTGTTTTTACAGATTACTACTGCTGGTTATACATTTCTATGCTGACAATTTTTCCTTTCTGTGCAATAACAAGATACTGTTGTTTTCTGTCTTGTAACCTTTCTGTTAAATAATTATATCTGAATGTTACTCATATGAAGATAATAAATCTTTTTATCAGCAGCATCTTTGCTGCTTTTAGTTTAATTTCTTTTTTAAAATTTTATCAGTCCATTATGACACACCTAAGGTATTTTGTAATCCCAGGACTTCTTGAATCTGAACATTTTACTTCATTTGCCAGCTTTGGAAAATGATTAATTAGAACCACTTCAAATATTGCTTTTGTTTATTTTCCCACACTTCTTTTGGTGGGATTCAAATTACATGTTAAAGCTTTTCACCATGACCTATGTACTTCTAACAATCATTTCTGTATTTTACAGGCTTTTTATTTCTATTCATGCTTCAGGAAGCTTCTATTTTCTTTTATCACGTTAAATTTTCTTTTGTTGTATCTAATAATTAATTGATTAGTTGACTGAGACTGGGTCTTGTTCAGTCTTCCAGGCTGGAGTTCAGTGGAGTGATTATAGCTCACCACTGCCTTGAACTCCTAGACTTAAGCAATCCTCCTAGCTCAGCCTCCCATGTAGCTGGGACTACAGGAGTGTGCTACCACACCCACCTGATTTTTTATTACTTTTGTAGAGATGGGGTCTTACTATTTGCTCAGGCTGGCCTCAAACTCCTGGCTTCTAGTGATCCTCCTACCTTGACCTCCCAAAGTGTTGGAATTTGAGGTGTGAGCCATCCAGAACATCCCTCTATTCTATATTTAAGTTTGTTTATTCAGTTCTTAGTGTCATTATATTTTCTAATATTTTAGATACTTTATTTTTCTAATAAAATTTACTATATGTCAAATATTTCCATGAACATATTAGTCACAGATGTGCTAGTCTGTGTATGATTATAAACATTGAAACTAGAAGCCTCCTAGAAAAGAGAAAATAATGAGAAGAGGGCTTTTCATAATGCAATTCCTATCTATTTTTCTACATAATAACCCTATCATTTAAGGGATGGATAGATGATAAGTTCAAATGGAAAGGTAAACAACTTAAACATAGCATTAAATTATTTAATCAGGAGTTACTAAATCAGTTACCTATGGTTGTCAAGCATAGAACAAGGGGACCTCGTGTAAGAATTCTGGCAACCTATTGTCATACTTTGGTCTCACTCCTTCAGCAGATACTTTGTCTCAGTGTCAGGAACAATCAAATATTTAGTCAAGGAGAGAGTCTGTCTTTAACACTATCTGATCATTTCCACATACAGACATAGAGTCATTTTTTCCTAGCCTTCTCACTTGTTAGGAGAAGCTAAACAGAGTTTTAATTTTAACTTTATAAAGAGTATTATAGACAAGCAAAAGATAACTCTGGCAAGATTTAGCCTACTGACCATGGACCTCCTTAAATAAATCTGTGTTAAAGACGGTATCTGATTTAAGTAAATAAGGTTCCAAATATAATCAAATATTTTCTTAATATATATTAAAACATTGAAATATATGTAATGGTAATATAGCTGACAGATAACTAGATGAGGTGTCAAAGGACCTATGCATTTATCCTTCTTATATTACTTATTAAATATGTGAACATTATTTACACATCATCTATTTGATGAGAATAAAATGAGAAACAAAATACTTTTGGGAAGTTAAAAGATATTAAAAACAACTCATGGCATGATAATTAGATTTTATTAGTAATGATGATTAATTTGAAGTCAATGACTTAAATGTGATTCTTTGTTACTTAGGTCAATGTGTGTATATGTACCATGTATGGTTAATACAGAAGTATCAGTCAAAATTAATTTCTTCCTGTTGCCTTTCCATTTAATGAAGAGCCCCAATCTGAAGCCTCTGTCTTCACCTCAGTACTCAAAAAACACAGACAAAGCTTGGGGTGAAATATGGTTATGACCTCACAGGAAACTTGGGTTAAATACTTTCTAAGGTATAGTAATTTATATCAATACACTTAATTCTGGAAAAGTTATACAAACTATTAATCACTTAGAAAAATAAAAGTGACTCCCAGGAGTGGCACCTGTGGCTCAAAGGAATAGTGCGCCAGCCCCATATGCTGGAGGTGGCAGGTTCAAACCCAGCCAAAAACTGCAAAAAAAAAAAAAAAAGAGAGAGAGAGAGAGAAAGGTGACTCCTGTTTGATAATTTCTAGTAGATATTTTAGAAGTATGATACATTCTTTGAACTATTGTTGGTCATCTACTAAGCAAAATCCTCCAATCACAGAAGAATGATTTCTGTATAACTTCAATGTCATGTTTAGTAAGCTAGACCTACAGGGGAAATATACTCTAGCTTCAGAAGAATTAAAAAAGTACTTCAAAGAGGAAATGTAATCATCTGAAAAAGTGTGATAAAGTGTGCTCATTGGAATTGAAATGTGCTTGGTTAAAAGTTTAGGAAAGTAAATTAAAATGTCAAGCACAACGGATAACTTTAGCAACAAAGAATATGTTTCACTCTTACTCACATTGTAAAAAGAAAAGAATTCAGTCCAATTAAATGTTCATGAAACCAAAATCAAGGCTTTAAGTCTAGATTAAGTTCAAGACTGAGCATGAACTAATGATCCAATACTTTATATGAATGTTAAACATTTAATGGAGTTATAACTCAGAGCTACATGTTAGAATGGATTCTATTCTAATTTAATTGACTGATAGTTAATTTTGCTAATTCTGAATCAGAAACTGATTGGCACTTAACACAACTATATCTAAGAACATATATTGAGAATTTGTCAACTAATGAGCTTTCCTAGGTTTTAGAAATTAATGTTACCAGTAAGTTGATGTGTTGAATGTTTGTTTTTATTAAATTATATTTGTTCTATTGTTTTTTACCTTTATACATATGAATATTAAAAATGAGATTGTATGTGAAGATATTTATGCAAATTTAGTTATTTTTCCTAAAACTTGCTGCAAGCTTAGATTAAAAGGGAGGCACCCATGTGATATTTTTAGCTTTCATTGTTAATGAAGGAGGCATTGCATATAATAATCATTTGGAATGAAAACTCTCTTCTGAGACCTTCCTGGAAACAGGTGTAAACAATTTATTTCAAAAGATTGATGGAACCAAAATATACTAAAGAAGCTTTGATCAATTCAACTTCCTCTTTTTAAAGATTCAGGAAAATCTCAAGTTAACCCAGCCACAGGCAGAATGGCCCCTCTGAGTTGTAAATAACCAGCAAAATGCGCAAGAGGCCTGAGAAGCAGCTAAGAGGTCTAGCAAAAATAATCATCCGCTCTTCATGCCGAGAGGCAACAATCACTGCAGGTAAGATCAGTTCTAGACTTTAAATCTATCCTCAGTGCAGCAGGCCTGAGGCCATACTTCCCTCGAGAAGGTGTCTTGTCCATCATTACCATCAGTGCAACCAAAGAATTTTATCCATTTATTTATTTTCATGTTGTCAATGACATTTTAGAAAGCAAAGACAGACAAAGCTCCTTCTAAAAAGCCTAAGGGACCTGTTATTTCTTTTGATAAAAATGACCTAGAGACATTTTTGCAAAACTACTAATAAAAAAAGCTCCAAGTACCATTACATTGGCCAAAACAAAATAAAGCTTTTCAAGTACATACCAGAGTAATGTGATGAAATATAGTGACAGAAAAATATGATGAAATAGAGAGGCCAGATAACAATATAATTTATTATTAGATGAACTCATTTTCATTTAGTCAGCCTAGCATTTAATCTATTTGGAATTCTTACATAAATAAAATAAATGGTGTTTAAGATTAGACTATAAGCTTTTACTAAAATATTCATAGAAATCAGTCCCTGAGATAAGAATTTATGCTTGGATCATATTTTACTTTAACACTTGGTTAGCTTATACCTTATACTGTGAAAGTCCACTGTATAAGGTTTCAATGTGCTGTTTATTGTAAAGATCATGCATTTTACAGTTATTGCTATATTATGGGTGTGAATAAAAATTTCTTAGATGTTTTAATGAATAATCATTTTTATATCAAGAGGTATCTGGAGTTTCTATGGTGTCTTTTTTTTTCTTTCATATGTAATATTTATTGCTTTTATATTTAATTTAATTATAAATATATTTGGATTGTTAGCTACCATTTCATTTCACATTTTCAATTTATTTCTCCTTTTTTGTATTTTTTTTTGGTCTACTACCCTAGCTTTATTTTCTGTACTTTGAACGTATCACCTAAAATTCATGTGCTAGAAACTATACCCCCCAGTGCAGCAGTGTTGAGAGGTAGGAATTTAAGACGTCATTAGGTCATAACACCTTCACGAATGGATTAATGCCATTATCAGGAGAGTGTGTTTCTCATAGAACTGAGTTCGGATTCTCTTGCTTGTTCACCTTTTCTGTACTTTTGCCTGCTGCCTTTTGCTATGGGATGATTCAACAAGAAGGTCCTTAATAGATGCCAGCAACTTGACTTTGGACGTCTCAACCTCAGAACTATCAGAAATAAATTTCAGTTCTTTATAAATTCTGTTATAGTGACATAAAACAAAGATAATTATCTTAGAGATAGAATAGAAATTATGACACACATATACAATTTATCAGTTTCAAAATTAAATTGATAGATGTATTATCTTCTTTGACAATACTAAGTCCTCAATTACTACACTGCTCAGTTACATTATTGGTGTTTATTTTATTCCTTTCTTATACTTTCAAATCCCTCAAAACACTAATTTTTGTATAACTTACATTAACTACTTTTATTTACCACTTTTGTTATTCATACAATAATAAGACAATTCTTGCAATGTCTAACATTTTCCTCAGGTCACTTTACTTGCTGCTTGAAGTCCATCTTTTAGATTTTTCTTTCAATATAGATCTTCTGATAGAAAATTTTTTTTCTGATTTTGTTCATTTTTTTAATGTTTTTGCTTTATCTTAATCCTTGACATTTATTTTTACATAGTATACACTTCTAAGATGGCACTTATTTTCATTTAGCTCATCAAACATGTATCATCTTACTGTCCACTATTGCTATTGTGAGTACTGACAAGTAAACTGTTAAAGTCTAATTGCTGCTTCTAATATCTATGGACTGATGTCTTCTTTACTTCCAGAAAAAATCTTTAATTTTTTTTATTATAATGTCATTTATGCTTCCTTTTCTTTTTCCTCTCTTCTTAGAACTCCAATGAGACATATGTTTGAGTTTCTTATGATAGTTCTCCGTGTTTTTTTTTAATCCCACATTTATGGTTCCCTCTTTTCTAACCAAGAATTTCATAATCTGGATAATTTCTTCTATTCATTATTATAGTTTACTAATGTTCTCATTGCTTCTTCTAATTGGATGTTAAAGGTATCCATTAACTGAATAAATTTAATCCGCAATTGTTTTACGTTCTTAGATATTCTATTTGGTAATTTTTCAAATCTATTTGGTCTTTTTTATAGTTTCCTACACCATGAAAATCTTTCAACCTTATTTTATTTCAAACATTGTAAGTACTATAGTAATATATGCCTAGAATCTTCAATATTTGAAATCTTTGTTGATCATTTTTCTTTCCAGCACTTTTATTCTTTTGTTTGTTTTTATTCTTGCTGCTGGCCAGCTTCTCTTTTTTCTTGGCCATTTATCTTTGAAGACAGATAAACAGGTCTTCCTCCATGGAGCTTTGGTGTTTGCTTCTACAAGACACTTTGGGATACTTGCATGAAACTCACACCCCAGGGTAAGCTTGGCAGCCTCAGGGATATGATTTGTCCTACAAATCATCAATGATAAGCTTGTGGTTATAATGTCTTATCTCATTTTCCTCCCTTTCTCTGATAAGTGAAAACATAACTTTTCCTATAGCACTTGGGCCTGGCTGGGTTTCCCCCTGGTTTAAATTCCTCCTGCTTAGATGTAATAGCTCTTTCAGATAAATGAGCATCTACCAAAGAATCATTCCTCCATCTGATTCATACTAGAATGTCCTTGATTTCCCCCCCTTTCCCAACTAAAGGTTAAAAACATATATTCAGATTCTCCACATTTGGCAAAAAGCCCTTTGGGTAAAAAATAATTTATTTTGCTAGTGTAATAGTCTGGATTCTCACTCTCATTTAGATTTATGTCTGATAATCTCTTGGCAATTTGAGAATTTCTCGATGTTTTCAGATAATCAAAAGATACACAGTTACACATAATTTTCAACTGTTTTCACCTGGAAAGTGTCCAGTCCCTAAGCAACTACAACTACTGCAACTACTCCAACTTGTAGGTCCACTTGTCATATTTTCATAGAATTTGTGGAAGGAGACAATAAGCCCAGATGAATTTAGACAGTGAATTATTTGATCATAGCAGGCAGAATTAGTTTCACATGCACATTGGTTACCTTTGTTTTCCCAAGTCCCAAGGCGGTAAGGCAGAAGTCAGCCAAAGTGAACAGTACACACATGAGGACTCTCATCACAGCTTAGGATTCTCAAAATTAAAAACTCCCAATATTTTTAAAAAGTTAGGAAACCTGCCAAACCTGAGCCCCTCATGAAGTTGCAGCTTAGAAAAAAATTATCTGTCTCCACCTCCCAAACATAATTAAAAAAAAAAAAAAGTCAGCGCCCTTTGACCAAAAATTATGCAAATATTAGGTATAACAGAATTATCACACAAAGAAGTCTCAATATAGTAATAAGAATAGAATTAATCTTTTTTATTTCAAATTAATATGAAGATATAATGATCAGGTTGTATAGTTTTAGAAACCTTCTGAATATACTATATTGGCTATTAATAAAACATGTAATAATATGTCTAAGTCTTGATACTAAATAAAAAACACTCATGTATCCACCATCATCCAAGTATTCTGAAGGGAAAAAATATATATATTTAGAGAGAGAGAGCGAGCCGGATAGAAAAGAGAGAAACCTCATTTAAACTGTATAAGAATCATTTCAATAATTTATGAAGTCAAAAATCATTTATTGAGTTCCTATAGATAACTGATGATACATAAAAAAATAAGTACACAAAAGAAACATTCAAGTATGCATTTAATTATAACAAATGGGAGAAATTTGGTTCTTTGAAAGCAAAGTAAAAAGAAGACCTTATCTAAATAGGGAATGGGGATGAGAGGGTCTGGGAGGATTGCTCTGGAGAAATGATGCTTCTGTCCCATAGGTAACAATTGATGTCATGATCTATTCTGCAAGGCTGAATCTCACTTGATTTACTTTAATTAATTTCATAATAAAAGGAATGCGTGCATTCTACTTAATAGCTAAAATAACTTAAGAATGGTTTAAATTTTCAAACACAAAGTAATAATAGGTTAATACTGAACAAATGCCATATGGTATTTGAAAGCAAAAATACACATGCCACAGTTTGAAAAATCTTCAAACTTACATTGGGAGCAAATCTCGAGTTTGAATATTAGATATTATATGTGTGTGTGTTCAAAAACAAATAAATACTCTTTGGTGCCTATATTTTTCGTTCTTTTTTTTTTAGTTTATTGATCTTTTTTTTTTTTTCTTTATTTTTTAATCTACATGTCTAATTCAAGTAGGCTGGGTTAAATCAAAATGGCCTGGAAAAATCTTAAAAGTGTGAGTCCAAAATCATTCCAGTCAAAATGGCCTAAAAACTTTAAAAATGTGTAATATGAAAAAAAATGTGTAATATGAATTATTTAATTATTAAATGGCCTAAAAATATTCAAAATGTATAGTCTGAATCACTTAAAGATCTATAAACAGAGAACAATAAGGAAGGATTTTCAGGTGCCCCCAAATAATTAATTCATTTTTACCAAAAACATTTGCATATTTTTAAAATTTTTATCTCTACTGCTTTAAGCCCTTATGATGTATGTGTGTCTGATATATACATACTTGGGCATACTGACTTTCAACTTGTGTAGATGGTTTGGGTCTAACAGAATAAGGTAATAATTTTGATTAGCTGTACTGGAGTGATATTTTTCTCATCTGGTACCCAATACAATCCAGGTGCATTATATAAGTTGTAGTGTCTTTAGGGCCCATGAATCAGAGGAGAAGTTTCAGAGTTTGTGACCGTGACCCTGCAACCATTCTCCAGGCTATACTTTCTCCTTTACAGTGCAAAGGGAAAAAAGAACTAAGGAGCAATGCTACCTACACATTAGTTCTTGTTAACCTAATGCCAAACAAAGAGGCAGTTAAATTCTAGCTGTGCTGAAGAATACAGCATGAGTCAGAGAATCCATCTCTGTCTCATAATTTCATGTCACATAGAAAGAACATCTTTATGTTTGTTATACCTTATCAACTTGAAACAGTGTTTTATTTATATTTGCATTCTATGCTTTGCTGTGCACTTGTAAGCTCAAAGTGGCTTTCAAAGATACATGCAGCAAAAAATACAAAATGAATTTAAAATAGTTGAAAATTTGGAGCAAAGAGAAACATGGATTAGAAAAAAAAGTTCACTATGAGATTTTAGACAGGCCTTCGTATTACACTCTAAGCAGTATCAACAAGTCAAAATCAACAATGACAGATAAGTTTCTAATACTATCTCTCAATATTAGCTGATGGCAACTCACCATACAATAATTAAGTAACAGGCAATAGGGTAGGAAGCCAATATGATCCAGATACATACAACTCTCTGAAGCTCTTCACACTTGACACACACCAAAAGGGGTGAATCAGCTATACTTAAGCAAATAAAGTTGTCTTTAGTGTCATTTCTATAGCTATTGAACAACTCTTAATTCCATACTTACTGCATAGTGTCTGAAAGATGATTATATTTCCTATTATGAAACTGCCACATATATTAACAACCTAGAAGTACAGGTATTTCTTCAAGAAAGCAATAGTTTAGCAAGCGTACCGCACTTTCACAGGAAATAGATCCAGATTATCTCAGATTTTTTTTTTCTACTTCAGCACCACCACCACCAAAAAGTCAATAATTTTAACTATATGTAGAATGTTAAGTTTGGGGCTTCCCCACTGAGAGTTCTAAGTGCCATATAACAATGAAAGGGTAAGGTAAACAGAGCTTACTACCCAGATCCTTTCCAGAAAGCTCTAAGTCTCAAAATCCGTTGGAAAGAAAAGATAAGACAATGATCAGTAGAGACAGAACTTACATATTTGACTTTATTACTCTAAGTAGTAAACTTTCTTATGTTTAATTTTGTCCTGCCAACAAAATAGAACCCAAATTGTATAAAATAATTTAAAGAGGTTTATTCTGAGTCAAGTACAAGTGACCATTGCCTGGATCCATGCCCAAGTAGCCTCGAACAAGTGGTCACACTGTAATTGGGTTAGAGTTTGGTTTCATACTTTTCAGGGAGTTAAAAATTTCAAGAAAAGGCATAAATTGATTCATGGAAGATGTACGTTTGTTTGATCCCCAAAGGTAGAACTTCTTTAAGCAGGGAATTACAGGTTATAGATGGGTTTAAAGATTCTTTAATTTGTAATTGTTAAAGAAGTGAAGCCTTTGTCTGAAAGTTTCAGGATGTTTTAAAGTAAGAAAATCTGCTAGTCATAGGTAAGCCGCTGGACCTGTACTAAGACTCAAGGTATCTATTAAGTAAATTAAGGACCTGCAAGTGTGGTTCAGGCCCTGCAGTGTATTGGCCAAGGCCTGTGAATGAGTTACAAAGGATCTCCAAGGGAAAGAGGGGAATATGAGGCATGTCTGACCTCCCTTTAATGGATAGCGACATGGTTTAGGGTACTTATGTGATCCCCCTGGACCACTCAGAAGGGAGTCCATTGAGTCGGATGGAGGTCCTTAAGATTTTACTTTAGCTTGCAGTTCTTTTACAAAAATAAAACACCTACATTCATAATTAATACAAATATTATCAATAACTAAAATAAAATTAAACTATCAGAATTTATGTTTTGTTGATGGTAGCTTAGTTTGGAAAATTGACAAATGTAGAAAGTATGAATTTGGGAGACCCGGAATATCTTAGGATACATTTTCATTACTTAACATTAAGTGCCAATAAAATATAAAATCTATTTCTAAATTATAGATATAGTCACTGTCACAGCACTTTTAGAACTAAAAATATATCCTTCATATAAACATACATATTGCCTTATGAAATAAGTAATAAAAATCATGAAAATAGTTTGTAACAAACTGTCATGAATATAGTTTGTAATAAACCATTTCAAAATTTAGCTCCTTGAAATAATAATTTATTCACACATATCTGTGCATTGGCTGAGGGAAGACTGGTCAAGACTGAACTGATCAGGGCATCTCTGCTGATCTAGACCAGCCTCACATGCATCTCAGGGTCTACTTCTCTGATCTGGCCTGGGCTTACCCAAACAGGTTTGGCTCCACGCCATGTTTTATACTTCTCCTTGATCCAGAATACTAATCTGGACATTTTTCTCTCATCTGAGAGCACTCTCATATTGAGAGCAAGCAGACACATGCAAGGCTTCTTAATACCTTAGAATTGGTGTACAGTCACTCAGCCCATTCTATTCACCAAAGTCATGTGGCCAAATCCACAATCAAAGAGGAGGAAATATGCTATACCAGTGAAGATGGGAAGATGATAGTCAAAATGTTTTAAAAATAAGTGAATAGACTACTACACAAATAATATCTAAAATAAATTGCAAAACAACAATGGCAACTACAAAAAGAAAAAAAAAATAGCCAGGCATTGTGACGGGTGCCTGTAGTCTCAGCTACTTGGGAGGCTGAGGCAAGAGAATTGCTTAAGCCCAAGAGTTTGAGGTTTCCGTGAGCTGTGACACTATGTCTACCAAGGGTGACATAGTAAGACTCTGTTTTAAAACAAAATACATTTCAGGAGTTTTATTAAGAGCAAATACTTGAATTGTCCATCAAAAGGGAACATATTGAAAAAAATGGAACTTTTTCATATAATGCAAAAACTATATATCCATGAAAATAAGTCTTACTTCTATATGATCTGATTACAAACACATTCCAAACATATCTTAAATTGAATTAAAAAAATTTTATCAGTGTCATGAAATAAAGAATAATAGTAACAAGCCTTTAATCTACTTATACCCTATACCTGGGGAAGGATTATGGTAGGGACTGCTTCTAGAAAACAAAAGAAGATGATCCATTCTAATATCCTTATAATTTTGCCCAATTATTTTTTCTAGCCGAAGATTTAATTTCTTCAGTACGCTTTTAGTAGAATGTACCTGGTTTTTAGAGACTGCTTAATTAAAAAAAAAAAAAAAAACTGGAATCTAAGAATTTATTGTTGTTGACCTATTGGAAAATGTCATAAAAGTTATACAATATTATGAGTTTCAAATTAGGATAATGTAAAATACTCCTCCTTTCTAAGTAAAGTATGTCTATACTTCCTTTGTTAACTTAAAGCAGAATGCATCTAGACAGAAGAGAAGGGTAGGGAGTCATACTGGTTGATTTGAATATCTTGCTTTACCTACGTCTCTTAACTAAGCATTGGAAAAGCTTGACCTTTGCTAAGATTCCTGTTTTGTGTAGCGTTGACTTAATCAGAAGATCCTTCCTCTGCAGTGCCTGTGGTATTTTAGTAATTACAGGTGATTTTCAAACAAAAAGGTAAATCAAATGATGAATAGGAATGTGAAATACTTATCATATCTATTCAAATGTTTAAAGATACTCAAATTTGTCAATGAATACATTGTAACATTACAATTTAACTTTTATTGAATGCTTGTACATATTAAAAGACCTACAATAATTAATGTTATTAATATTAAATTCAAAAAGTTGACAGATTAAAAATGTATAGTCTAGCATGCTGAAAATTTGAATAATAAATAGAAATTAAAACAGACTTCATGGAAAGGGAAAAATACAAAAGTAGACTAAATGACAAGGAAAGAACCATAATGGTGATACTGATTGTTATTTCCAATTAAATTATAGTCTGGACAACATGACGTGAACCCCTGCAAAAAAATAACAAGGTTTGAATTAGGCTTGTTATATTTATTGTCATCCACTATAATACATTGGCAAGTGCAAGGTACATAAACAATTGTTAATTAATAAATCGTAATTCTCACTGTGGGATCCATTGCTTAGCACATATATAAATTCCCAAGAAAAAATATAGAAAATGTAAAAGCTTTTCATTTATGTAAACTGGAAGGTCTAATTTCAAGTCTTGCCATATGCTATACAACTTGGAGATATTCACAAACCTTTGTAAATGGATTAGAAAGCTGAAAAATTCTTATTGGTAGAAAATTCAACCACAGGTAGTATTGATGTCTTCTAACAGGCCAAACTGAGAAGCTTGTCTTTTCAACTGATAGAATACGATGACCAGTTTACTCCTCCCATTACTTCTAAAAACGTGAGCATATAACCTCTACAATAACAAACACTTTCCCCTAAATTTTAAGTACTATGCTCAGTGGCAAATACAGTTCCTAGTCCTGAGATGTTTATAATTCATACCCTGCTGTGTCACGTTAGCATACCTAAATTATTATTTCTTCATTACACTCTAAGCCTTATAATAAATAAACCTATAATTTTTTCTTTACAGAAAGAATCTCATTGTCTTTAAAAATTTTCTCAAATCAAGGCAGGCAAGAGACGTGGGATCCGAAGCCTCTCCAGTCCACCGAGGGGCACCACTGGCCTCTCTCGCCCGCAGCACCGGGGAGGTAAGCACCCGCGCACTTGTGAGGACCCGCAATGTGCTCAACTATGCCTGGGCAGGGCAAAGCCGGAGGAGACTCTGGTCGAGGTCCGTAGCGGTCCTGACCTGGGTAGAGGGGCGAAAGACTAATCAAACCATCTGGTAGCTGGTAGCTTACCTCAGGATAGCTGGCGCTCTTGGGAAAAAAAAAAATTCTCAAATCATCATTCAGTATTACTTAATATATGTAATAAAAAACCCATTTGATCAGTTGCTTGTGTAGGAATTTGTGCTTGCTTTCTCTCATACAAATTCTTTTCAGAATATAAGTTTTCAGAATCAGTATATAAAGCAACCAAAAATATGCAACTTTTCTGTCTTTATCCTAAACTGAAGAATCGTGCAGTTTTTATTAGCTCCCCTTGAAGTCGTAGTAAATGATCTAGAGACCATTTAAGTTTATGTTTCCAATGTTCATTTATATCATTGTTACTTCAAATATTTTTTAAATAGAAAATCAATTTCAGACATAACTCTGCTTTGCTCTATATTTGAGTACAAAATATACTCTCTCTGATGTACAAAGAGACTATTTGACTTCGTCGACTGGACAAGGACACAGAGACAAACCTCTGCTCTGCCATCACCAGGGAAACAAGAAGGGGCTGCAGAGGAAGGCTTCTAAGACCTTACTCAAGTTCCCATTGCTTCCTAACAATACAAAATGAACCAAAATCATATTATAAAGGTAAACCTATGGATATTCAGAGACATTTTTAAAGCAGATTCAATAATTATACAACCAAATTTAAAGAGAATTTTCTATTTTCAGTTAGTGTGAATAAACAACTCTAATCCTAGGCCATGAGGCTCTCCTATGCACATATTCTGAAGACACCCCTGAAGAATGGCCTTGGTGAAATAATTTCAGCTCAGCCCATTTGCTGGTGTTTCAGAGCAATATTACCCAATTTCCTGGCATAGCTCTTCCTGTCATGATCCCCTACTTCATGGATCTAAAAATTCCAGCTAGCAACTTTTCTACTAATAACCTTCAATTTATGATGGCAATAAGGAAAGTTTTCCTAAGTAAAAGAGACAAATGGAATCCAAGTTCATTGAAATTATAATCTGCTAGCTCGTTAAAAATGTAATCCAGGTGATAGTATAAGAGATTGTCAATGAAGAAACATACTATATGTTAATGCCAATCTGTGGAACATGCATACCACTGCAGCTGAAGCACATAGAATAAAACTTATTCTAGGGGAGTGCCTGGGGCTCAAAGCAGTAGGGTGCAGGCCCCATGTACTGGAGGTGACAGGTTCAAACCCAGCCCC
This sequence comes from Arctocebus calabarensis, assembly GCA_963573935.1. Classification (NCBI taxonomy): domain Eukaryota; kingdom Metazoa; phylum Chordata; class Mammalia; order Primates; family Lorisidae; genus Arctocebus; species Arctocebus calabarensis. Next base: position 6,075 of record CAUYON010206340.1, on the reverse strand, counting down.
GGCCAAAAACTGCAAAAATAAAATAAAATCTTATGCTAAGGCAAGGAAAGTTCTGAAAGTAAGACAGTATAAAACAAAACTAAAAAATGAATGCTAATATTATTTTCCATTGCTTAATAGGTTTTCTAAAAATATGATATCTTTTTACATTTATTATTGACTATTTGGTATAAATTCTCAGTGAAGGAAATATTTGAACAAATTATTTGAGAATCCTCTCTCCCTTGATTTAAATACTCCTGTATCATTAAACCTGTGTAATGAAGAATTTTTAGCCACAGGAGGAAATTGCAGCAGGAATAGAGAGGATAGAATAATATGAATGGAGTAAGAATGCCTGATGCTTGGTGCCAAAAAAATGTGTATATGTTTTAAGAAATGTTAGCTACATATTAATTCTCAACGTTGAATTATAGTGGCAATGTGATGTTTTCTCAAAAGAAGCATTAATCAAATGAGTGCTAGTATTACCTTGTGACGGTCAGGATCCCCAAAGAAATAGCAGAAGCATGCTCATCATTTGAAAACCCCAATACCATTTTCAAGTAGTTTTGAAATTTATGAATGTTGTAAAAGTACAAAGACAATCAGGGCATGAGTCTGCAACAGAACCTCCAAATGCCTAGTAATTACATGCATTCGTAATAAGTTTGAGACTCATGGTACTGTGAAATGGCCTGCACAGTAGTATAAGTGAACACTTTGGGCAACACTGCTCAAGCACTAGTGTCCCATAATCAGTAGTTTCTGGATGATGATGGTAAACACTTTGAGTACCTATTATAATGGCAGACACTATTTGTGATTTGTGTTCTTCTTTTATCAGTATATATTGAATATTACAATTTTAACACACCTTTTTTTCCTTTCTTAAATTAAATACACATTTTTTGGAACTGTCTGTATATACCATGTATATATGTATATATATCATGTATAGATGTGTGTGTGTGTGTGTGTGTGTGTGTGAGTATGTGGATTGTTTCACAAATAAAACTATATAACTAAAAAATACCTGATGCATTAGATATATTTTTTAGATTTAAGAAAAATAAGTAATAAATATGACAGATTTATTTATGTATAAGTATCTTTAAGATGAGAAATGGGCCAGGCTTGGTGCCTCATGCCTGTAATCTTAGCCCTTGGGAGGCCAATACAGGTGAATTGCCTGACCTCACAGGTTCAAGACCAGCCGGAGCCAGAGCAAGACCTCATCTCTAAAAATAGCCAGGTATTGTGGGTGGCACCTGTAGTCCCAGTTACTCAGGAGGCTGAGGCAAGTGAATCGCCTGAGCCCAAGAGTTTGAGGTTGCTGTGAGCTATGATTCAACAGCACTTTACTGAGGGTGACAAAATGAGAGTCTATCTCAAAAAGAAAAAAGAAGAGATACTACTTATTTTTATTAATTCATTTCATTAATTCATTTTATTCATTCATATTTTTCAAAATTCTAATAACATATTAAAACAAAATACAAAAAGCATCAAGTGTTGGCATTATATCTAGGTATATTCATATATTCATTCAGGTATATATATTAATAGTCAATAAAACTTGTGTTTAGTGATTTCTGATATAATTTATATATATATAATTTTACAATTATATATATGGTTTGATGATGCTCAGTTAAAATCATGGATGCTAGATGATGCTGGATAAAATATGTGTATCATAATGGAGAGAGTTGCAAAGGAATTATTACAACTGGAAAAACATGAGGGGGAAAGGAAATCATTACAGGACCATTTGCATGCTTGAGAATATACTGTTGTGCCCAGACTAATCCCCAAAGACCACTGAGGGGCCGAGTCCTATGTAAAAGCAAAAGAGCCTTTACTCAAACTCGAGTTTGGTCCCTCAGTCCAGCTGAGAGCCCTGAATGCCAGGCAGGCAGTTCTTTTACACTGTTTTTCTTGCATGGTCATCAGGGCAAGCTGGCGCAATACAGAAGCCAATCACAGCAGTTACAGCAGGGTCACAGGGTGGGGAGAACATATTGGTCATCAATCACAAGAGAAGCCAATCACAAGATACATCATGAGTTCATTACTGTATGGGTCACAAGTACATAGTTCAAACATAGTTCAGGAATGCAGAGTATGGCCATAAGGGTTAGGTAAGTCTCCAAAGAACTCGGGACTTTCCATCAGGGGGTATTGCACCACAGTTGTCAACATATCTCTCCCTTCCCAGAATATAGCTCCTCCACCCCTGTGGGGGTTGGAGCTATTACACAAAACTCTTCCCCCTTGAGGGGTGAAAGGTCTGTTATATTCTTTAACTCTATGGCTTAGGGAAACAGCAGCGGCAGGGGTAGGAGGCTCGGTTGTTACACTTTGCTCTTTGGGTCTCAATACCAAATCAAAACTTGCCTATAATCCTAACAAAGAAATACTCAAATTCCAGTCAAAATAAACCTTTTAATATCCTAAAATGTCTTTCAATTCCCCAAGAGAAAAAATCCAGCAGTCATCAATAGATTTTTATATTTTATGACATGTGTCATTTAAGAAAACTTCATCAAAATCATTTTTTCTGAGCTTATTATTTCAACAAGAAGGACTGTTTCCACAAGGCTTTTGTTATTAAAGAATGTGCTCATAGTGTGATAATTTATGTCTAGTTCATTAAGCAGGTGTTCTGGGCAAGATAATATAGGGGAAATGGCAAATATGAAACACTGTTTTCCATTAACCCCTCTGGCACTGACAGTCTGAAGGTCTCCTTGTGAAGGCTAATCCGTTTTTCTTAATGCTTAGCACTTTCACATCCTAGCTTTGGGTGCCAGAAAGGTTCTATACTGGAAGTACAAATAAAAAGCACCTACTCAGTTATCCCTTATGAAAATCAATTGACAAAAAACCAAAAAGTATCAAAAGCAAAAAGACTTTATAGAATAAGTGTATACCAAGCTGTGATGCTTTATTCTCGTCATTGAAGCAGAAGCTATAAATTCCTTTTCATTACATTGATGGAAATACACACACACACCCCTGCTATTTTCACCCATTAGAAAGTTTCCTTATCCCACACTTATATTTATTTCAACAATCTTTATTTAGGTAAGGTATTTTTTATTTGTTTGTTTGTTTTAAAAGGAACTATATTAATCGTAATATCTAAACTAAGTTTACAGGATAAGAAACTGCTTTCCTCCCTGGTCTAATTTAGCTCTCAGACTTGCTTCATCAGTTTACTTTAAATGGCTTTGAAATTTAATACTGAGTTCCAATTTGCCACAGTTACTACCGATTTTGCTAATGTAATTTAATCTGCTTTATTCATTTATTTTCATTTATTTCACCTACCTGATCTCCATAGTCATTTAAATTTGTGAATCCTATTTAAACATTTATCTCCTTAAATTATGATCTACCAGCTTTCTCCTTTGTTTTATTTTTTCTAAGAGTCAATATTGCAAGATTTAGTACTGTTCATGTTTTCCACCACTCTGGTCTTAGAGAACCTAGATTCAAAATTAAATCTAAAATTTAAAAAATTGTCTAAAGTGTTTAGGATAATGCCTGATAATAATTCTATTATTGCATATTGGTGCTTCCGCTTGAAATTGATCTGCAAAGTCTCTGAAAAATATGTATGTCAAGGTCCTATGCAGTCCTGCTAAATTAGATAACTCTAGGTAGAGTTCATAAATACAAGTTATTAAAACAAATGTGGCTGGTAGCTAGTCCTCCTTGGTAATGGCTTGTTTATTCTCAACGCAAGTAGCTTATTGCAGATTCTTAGTAAGAAAGATAACATTTGTACCAGTGTTGGGTGTAATTATAAGTCTTCATTTATTACCTAAGATTGTGTGAGGAGATGCAAATACTCTAATGTGGTAAGAATAGAGAAGTAAATATAAGAAGAATGTTTGAGCACTGTGTTGCTGGGCAGAGAGCAGAATTTGTCCCTGAAAAATAAATGAAAATAAAATAAAATCCATAGTATAAATAGTATAACCTTATTCAAGTACAGTCAAATGGGGAGAAAATGTAGCTTGAGACGGAGCATAAGAAAACAAAGAAAAATTAAGAGCACTTGAAATACTAAGAAGAGAGAAGAGCAAACTTTGAAGATGAACAGAAATCTTCAAAAAGATAATACATGGAAAGAGTTAAATTATTGCACAGAAGACTTCTATACAATTGTCAAAGCCCTATTACATCAGTATACATATATTAATAAAATTGTGTGAAATTTTCTTTTATAAAAATTCATGTTATTCACACATACTACATACATAAGTAATTATTATGACTATAATACCTGTATACCAGAATACAAAGAATCCAGAAACCAGAATACAAAGATAGTAAAAGTAAGTAAACTTCTATTTTAGCATCATTCAGAGAAAAGTATTTGAACTTAAGGAACTTTATGCTTATATCCATAGACATGTGAACATATCCGTAAGCAAACAGTGGACTATCCGTACCTCATATTTAATGAGGACAGAATGCAGCACTTAAGTGAATATGTCAGTGAATGATAATGTTCAGGTACATGATAGGTTAAGTAGCATGAATACAAAATATATTATCTTTCCTAAATATATTTTTAGGCACATTTTGGGATAAAAGATAATTGTTAATTCTGCTTTACAAAATTATTCAAAAAGGCACATTTATTCAGCTACTTATTAAATGATAAATGCAAATCTCACTTTAAAACTTCATTAGGGCAGTAACTATAATCTTCCACACATGGTTAATTATAACCACTTATGCTTTTTTCCACATTCTTGGCACTTAAGTAAAAAGTAAGAAAGCACATATTTTAGTTGCTTTATTAATTACTTTATTCACTTGAGTTGGACAAAATTTTCAATCTTCAAAGTTAGTAGGAAAAGAGACACCCCAGTGTCCTTTGTCTCCACAAGCAAGAAAAGAATGGCTATTAGTAAAGTGACACTATCACAAGATCAGTGCTTCTTTCTAAAAAGGATTTATTTTTATTGCTCTATAAAATCTTTTATTACATCAAAACTGAAGTCACTCTAAGAGTAACTAAAATTAATAAATATATCTTTCTGGGAAAAGTTCTATTGAAATAAAAAAGAAATATATTAAAATTATATATCATAATAAAATTACACATTAATATATAAATATTCTATACAGTATGTATAACATCATTATGTATACAAATTACTACATAATTATATATAAATTATAATATGTAGGACAATTTATATTATATACATTTCATTTACACAAACATTTCAAGTTTTTTAAAGAATCTAAGTGGAATGCTGTGTGAATTTTGAATGAATTCAGATGGTAGCAGGTCAAACCAGGTGAAATTCCTAATAATGTATTATACTGGCCCTATAATTATGATTCCACAACAGGATAAAAGTTTATAAAAGGTAAAATTGTGAACATTTAATCTTTTCATGCAAGTCATTCATTTCATCATAATCAAAGGTTTTGTTAGATCTTTTACTCAAGAATTTAACCTCGGACAGGTAGTATAAACAAACATCTGCCATAAGACCCTAAAAAGAATTTTGATGACAAATCAGCAATATTTTCAGTCAGTGGAGACAGGTGCACTCAGAAGATCAGGCTAGTTAGTTCCATCAGCTCAAGAAATGGATTGATCCCAAAGGCAATGAAAGGAAGACTTGACCATCTGCAGTTCTCAAGAAGATAAATAAATCAGATTCAGACAACTGCTGCAACTCTGGATATGATCAAAATGCCCCCTAATTATTTATATCATAAAACAATGACATGTATGATATTGTTGCCAACTGGCACAAACTGCTCTACCTGGCAGTCAGTCAAGAAAAAAAATTTGTTTCTTTATTGTTGTTTTTCTCCCTAAATGCCTTTAACCATGCTCCTATTTCAACAAAGCATTAAAAAAAATAAAAAACAGGCTTGGCGCCTGTGGCTCAACGGGCTAAGGCGCCAGACACGTACACCTGAGCTGGCTGGTTCGAATCCAGCCCCAGGACCCGCAAACAACAATGACGGCTGCAACCAAAAAATGGCCGGGCGTTGTGGCGGGCGCCTGTAGTCCCAGCTACTTGGGAGGCTGAGGCAAGAGACTCGCTTGAG